>CANTUT010000479.1:2500-47500 GCA_947687605.1 Reutealis trisperma
CTGGACAGTACAAAGAAGAACCTATTCGACAGAGACACCATCTTCATAGACGTGGATGGAAACGAATTCTCCCATCCTAATAATCCAGATCAATTGAAATGATACATCATCTGATGATGATATCTGCATTTTATTTCTGTTTTTCATACATATGTAATCAAAACCATATGAACTTGATTCTCTCTAAAAGAAATAACTAACAAAAAAGTGTCGACAGCCCGACTAGGATGCAGTCCAAATCGTAATAAAATATTTTATTTGCATCGCATTCTCATTTTCTTTATGCCTAGTACATCATTCACGTAATTCTTTTGCCTAAACAAAAAGAAAAAAAATGAAGAAAAGAATGCTCGCTAAGCTGAAAACCCGGAAAGGCGGCTTAGGCAGAAATTAGAGCATAAAAGATGTCTCATTTAATGGTGATCAAATATTGCAAGATACAAACCCATCATTATGACAAAAAGGATATCCTTTTCAATGTCACCTATAGCTTATCACGCATCGTGTAGTCCTGTCAACCTGCAAGTGTTTTGAATAAAAAGCAGAAAAGGTCATGCCTAAAGTCATGGTCTAGCTAGTCCTCCTCTACCTCCTGAGATGTGCATCTCTCATATCCTTATCAGAATCAAAGTCTACCATAATCCCCTCAAATAGGCACATCCCTTCTCTAGATCTCTATAGCTCCTTTTGCCGCAATAGTAGAAGTATTAATAGAATCAGAACTACTCACCACAATAGTATCAAAAACTCTCTTTTGAGTACCAGTAGTCCTGAAACTACTTTTGAAAATCCTCCTTTGTAGTTTAAAAACTGCAGTACCTTTTTTTGCCCTAACTATAACAGTCCTTATCTAAACCACCACTATAGTGCCATCCTGTCTCACTGTAGTCACAGTGTCCTTTGTCACCACCACTGTAGTTTGAGTCACTACTATAATGTCGCACTTCTAATAGATCTCCGAGTCTCCTTCAAAGAATGAGTCACCCCCTTTGTTTGTGCTGCAATCTTCTTGCTACTAAAGGCTCCTCATACAGTCTCTTCTTCCTCAGTTACATCATCCTTTATCCCCTTCAGCAGGGCAGCCTGGTACTCTTTCTCAATAGGCCAAATTACCTTTATCAACCACCTATCATACCTCTCTGTGATTCTAAGTGAAATCCAAAAATAAACAGCATGATAACTCCTCAGCCAACCATAACTTGATAACTCTAGCAATGGGAGCTATGATCTGTACAGACTCCAAGAAAGAAAAACTGGAGGCATATCCTAAGTCTGCCTCATCTGTCTCAAGACCCTCATCTCCTAGTGAAAAGTCATTCAAACCAAGCACAATAGGCAAACCACTCGACATCGATGGCCCCCAGTCATGAGAGATCTAATATCTTACTATTGGCAATGCTAAAAATGTATTCTTTAAGCATAAGCTGCAAGTAACCATCTTATCCAATATGTGACCGAGTCTTAATAAAGCATGTGCGAAATAAAAAGTAGGGGCCATCACCCGAAATGATCCATCAGCCACACTCCTAAGATAACCTGAAACCTAAAACAGACACCCACAAAGCACCTCCAATAGAAGCGAAATAAAAAGTAGGGGCCATCACCCGAAATGATCCATCAGCCACACTCCTAAGATAACCTAAAACCTAAAACAGACACCCACAAAGCACCCCCAATAGAAAGGGCAAAGAATAGAAAAAATTTTCTTACTTAGTGAATACTTGGCAAGATAGTTCATCTTCCTAAATCTCAAACAAAGCAATCGAGAATCATCAATATCTCCACTAGCATGGCTTTAACCATAAAATATCTCTGCTTTATCTACCACTCTAGCATAATCCTAATCAATAGACTCATGAAGCAGGTATTTGACTCTCAAATAGAAAACCAAGGCCTTTATCTTGAGTCTCTTCCCCCTCATATTTCCTTGGTCACAAGGATTATGAAACTTCTCAATCACAGTGATTAAATTTTCTTAACCATCACTAACCATCATTTTGTTTGCTATAGCCTGAGATAAGTCCCAAAAACTCCTGAAAAATGCAAAAAATGCCAAACTTTAAACTCTGGCACCACTAGAGTTACCTCAGAGTCATAGTCAAGCCATAGCATTGAACTTCCTAAAGGTGGGACACAACTCCTCTTTAGCATCACCAAAATAAAAAACACGAGCCACCGGATCCTAAAACCCAAATCAAGCCCTTAGAAAGATCTCGATATACTCGAACTCCTCGTAATGACACTATGGCAATTATTCTATACCAACCCAAGTTGAGCTCCTTAGATTTGTCAAGTTTCTCAGTCCACAAATATATGGCTCTATGGACACAAAAGTCACAAAAAAAATTACATTCACAAAGCAAATGCATGAATCCACCCATATGGATCCATACAATCATCCATTATAGGCATCATCACAAATTATGAATGGTATAGATGTCAAACAGAAGGTCTATGAATTTTGAAACATACATATATAATCATGCATCATTTGTGCACCAACATCTATGTAATCATGCACCATCATGCATAACTTGAGCAAATAGCCACCATGCATAACTTGAGCAAATAGCCACACGGACATCTCCTAAAACTCACTAGTACTTCTTCAAAGCTTACCAATACTTGCTTAAAGCTAACCTATGCTTCTTTAAAGCTAAATGGTACCTTTCCTGATCTAATCAATAAAATGTGACTTCTAGAGTCCCTTTAATCATGGCAAAGTTCCTTTGAGCCTTTCGAAAGGCCCAACCCCTCACATTCAGAAGCCCAAGTTTCTTTGGCACAACCAAAATCATGATAGAATCTCTTAAGCCGACTCACCACAAACTGAGGCTCTTCTTTTACTGAAATCTTTTCAGAATCTATTGAGCAAACTTGCCATAGGCCGAGACTTTCCTCCTATCAAAATCTTTTCAAAATCTCTCAAGCCAACTTGTCATAAGTTAAGGCTCTCCTTTCACTAAATTATCAACTCCACCCATAAATGTCTAGAAACAGTCACCTAAACATCCATGTGATTCTTTTTTCCATCTTTTTTATCCAAATCCATTAACTCCATCCATAAATGTCTAGAAACGGTCACCTAGACGTTTATGTGGTTCCTTTTTCCATCTCTTTTATCCAAATCTATTAGTATCACCCATAAATGTCTAGAAATGATTAAACATCTATATGGTTCCGCTTTCTACATCTTTTATCCAAATCCATCAATTTCACCCATTAATGTCTAGAAATAGTCACATAGACATCTATATGGTTTCACTTTTCATATCTTTTACCCGAATCTATCAATTTCATCCACAAATATCTAGAAACAATCACCTAGACATCTATATGGTTCCACTTTCCATCTTTTTTATCCAAATAATCTTTACCTCTAGCATTAAGGTCAAATAGATGGCCTTGATTGAAATTTACCCAAATCTTCTTTACCTCTAATATTAAGGTGGGACAGATAGCCTTGATTGAGATTTACTCCTAATAATCTTTATCTCCAACATTAAGGCCAGATAGATGACTTTGATTGAAATTCACCAAACCTTTTTTATCTCCAAAATTAAGGCAAAAAAGATAGTCTTGATTGAAATTCACCAAACCTTTTTTATTTCTAACATTAAGGCCAGACAGATAGCCTTGGTTGAAATTCACCAAACCTTCTTTATCTTTAATATTAAGGCCAAACAAATAGCCTTGATTGAAATTTACCAAACCTTTTTTGTCCTCTAACATTAGGGCCGAAAAGATAGCCTTAATTGAAATTCATCAAGACCATTCTTGTATCCAACATCAAGGCCGGATCGATAGCCATCGATAAAATCTCATTTATCCTAGAGGGCTCTCCCAAAAGACCTGACAAGATCACACAAGCCCAGAGTATAACATGGCACCTCTTCCCAATGATCACAATCATCATAATCACCTTTTGTTCAAAGCCAATTCTGACGAGAGGGCAGCTGTGAACTCTTATTTCAGCACCTCCAAAATTAATTCTGAACTTTTCAAAACAGACCAAAATATTCTTGGCACAATTTGACGCCTTTCATATCCTTATAGGACCTTTTGTACTAAACAATATTTTTTTCGAAATCAACCAGATTTTCTCTCAGACTCACTGTTCAATTGTTCTAAAATTAATTTTAAGTCTATCGAAGTTGACCAAAGAATTTTTTGAACTCTGAAAATCTAAAAAATTGACCCGTAAGTCTCAAAATCTGACCTAAGCAAAAAATAGAATTTTAGCTTACAGCGCCCTCAAAAGAAATTCAATTACATTGCTATTCGAAATCCAAATTTCCCAAATCCTAAACCAATCAATCTCTATAAAAAAAATTCACCATGTCAACTGCCACAAAAGGGGCTAGTGGCGCCACAGGCCATCTGGGCGGCCCCACCCAGAGGCCTAGTGGCACCACTAGCCTCTTCGGTGGGAGGTTCCCCTTTTTCCCTCCAAAATTTCTAAAATGCCCTCAATATGATTTTTCAGCATTTTTTTAGCTATATCCTTTTAGTCTTTTAACTTTTTCACTTCCCAAGTTACCCTCACCCTCATTTTCCTATAAATACCCCCTCATTTTCTCCATTTTTAGATACCTTTTGAATTAGTATTGATAGTTATCTACTAATTCCTCTCTTCTTCTCCCCCCAATCACTCTCTAATTAATTAATTAATCTTTTTATTAATTAATTATCTCACCCTAACTAAGTTAATTAATCTTTTTAATTAATTAAAACTCTTTTTAAATTAAAATTAATCACTCAATTAATTAATTAATTAATCACATTTTTCCAAAATCAAATTAATCATTTTTCTCAATCCACCTTTCATCCAAATTAATTAATTAATCTTTTTAATTAATTAATCCATCTATCCTTTTAATCATATTAATTAGTTAATTAATCATTTTAATTAATTAATTAATCTCCCAATCAATCCAATCACTCGATCTTGATAAAACAAAAATTCGGTTCGGTAAAACTCTTCGCCTGCCAAAAACAAAGATATCAGTCTTTTTTCTCAATCTTAAAACACCCAAATCAAAATCAATATGATCAACTCCTAAACCCTTCCACTTAATCGTGGAACAAACTATGTGGGTTTCGATCTCCATTCAATGGGGTACGTAGGCAAGTTTGGAATCTAAATCCAAATCTCAAGTCCAAATCCCAATCAATCTTTTTTCCCTTTTTTAATTAATGTAATTTATAAATATTTACTTTAATTGTTTTACTAATCCTCCATACACCATGCATTCATGTTATGCCATATTCTTATATTTTCTTTAATATCATCTTATAAATGTCATTCATGAAATCAATTTTTTCTAAGTCAAATTAAACTTAATAGCCAAATTTAGATTATTTAAAACCAAAAATCTAGTCTCCGAACTCAACATGGTTTAACGCTAGTGATTTTATCTTTGGATAAATTAATTGCTAAATTAATAAATTAGAGTCAATTGGGTTTTTCCTTAATTTTCCCATTTAAAAATAAATTAGGGTGGCGACTCCCAAAATCATTTTCAAAATCAACCAAATCTGAACCTGAGTGTTCCATCGTAAGTCCAAACTCGAATGAGCCTTTCGGTTCCCTCCAGTGGATCAGCCAGTGCTCCGGTGAGGCCTTACAAAACTATACATTTCCCATCACATCTCTTGTAAGCATTGTTCATTAAAAATATCTTATCATCTAAGTTAAGGAAATACCAATGCGTTCAAAGTATTAACACCAACTTTATCTAACAAACTTAAATTTAAACTTAAACTTAAAATATAAAATAGACAAAGCTATACAAATGAGCCTATCAATTCACCTCGTAGATCCATAAGCATTTGCAACATCATTGCTAAACACATTAACTCATCTCACTCTTGTAGTGAACTCTTTGCTTGCTTCTTTTATATCGATTCCTTTACTTGCTATGTTTATATAAAACCATTTGCTCATTTCGCTTTCAAAGTCTCTCATTACTCATCTTCATCCTTTTCATCAAAGCTTCTCATTTCTCTTATGCTAAGTTCATCTTTGTCTTCATCAATACTAAGCTCATTTATCTGTCTAAGCTTTATACTCGTCATCAAAGCTTGTACTCAAAACTGAACCTCATTCTTAATATTGAGGGATCTCCTTTGCCTTATAATACTTCACCTTGTAACTCATTGCCTCGTAGCACCTCTTATCATTTTCAAAGCTTGTCCTTGTCACTAAAGCTTTGCCCTCGTCGTTAAGACTCATCCTTACTATCGAAGTTCCGCTTTATCCCTTAAATTATCCTTGGTGTTAGATACTCATTAAAATAGAGTTTATCATTCCTATTTCCCTTTCCCATAATTCTTACATATATCCAACATAAGCTTTCTAACTATCTCTTCATCCTCATCCTCATCTGTAACAATCCTTACACTTTAACTTTAAAAGTTCCATCACTTACCAGGTGCTTACAACCATTATAATGGTAGTTCCAAATTTGTAACAAGCGTTACTTTGTCCTTTGTGTAATTTCTTAAAATTCACCAACTTAAAAGTCTTTGTAACTATCCAAAAACTTGAGATGTTACACTCGAGTCCACAGATGAGGAGGAATAAGATGGCCTCATAGGTTTGAGTTCAGTTCACCCTAGACAAAGATGAATAAAATGGCATTGTATGGGGCAAAGGTCTAGGTTTGGTTTGCTCCATATGAGAAGGAACAAAATGACCTCATATAGGAGTGTAGGTTCGATCCACTCCCCTTACTAAAGGCCAAATCTCAAATTTTTACATTTTTAGGTCTTTTGCTATCCGATTTGATTTTTTACCCTTTCAAATTTTTAGAACTAAGACTTGTGAACTTTTCTTATGAAAGAAAAGACCAATGCCTTCCTTATTAGGCTCCAAGTGTAAAAAATTAAGCATTCACAATATGCCATAGACTTGTGTGTGGTTAGCATCAGCATCTAATCAATAATAAATCCTACCCATCTATTTATGAGGTAATCGTGTTAGCTCAATTCAAAAGCATATATGCACAATTATGACCTTGACGATGAACAATTGACTACTAGTAAAACTCTATGTCTTTATTATCTAACATCATAATTTGACTACTCACCTAATGAATATCTACATATATGTTTCGAAATTGCATGTCAAGTAGTATGAGACTCACTACCTCTATAATCATGAGCATCTCATACTAATTATGGAAAATAACAAAGGTGATCGTCTTTTGAAAATAATAACGCTCAATCAATAATTTTATGACCATGAACATTTTAAAGTATTTTATATCAGAATGATTAGTTACCCATATTCTCAATTCTTAAGAATAAATCCTCTTACAAAGTACTTAAGAACTATACATTCAATATGATAGAATATTTTTCACATAATGAATATATAAACTACCATGAATATGAATTATATTTTACAATAACATAGAATATAAAAGACTTTAGTGTATATATACTAATACAAGACTTTAGTGTATATACACTAACATGGTCATCCCTTATAAGATGCTTGGACTCCTTTGTTCTTCTTATAGACTCCAATCATTCCAATTAAGTTGTTGATTGATGGTATGCTCTTACAAACGTTGTTCCCACAAATGACACTAAAGCTAATAAGATTTTTTATGGCACGTCTCGGGCCTTGAGGCCACCCGTCATTAGGATTGGAGCTGGACATACTAGACCTTAATAAACTGGAAGGTGAGTGCTTCTATATTTGGGCCAATGCCTTATAAGAGAAGGGAAAAAGATAGGAAACAAGCATTAAATGACCAACCATTTAGCTTGTCACAAGCCTTTGATACTTAAGTCAATTATTACACATTTGGAGTAAAGGCATGGGGAATTTAAGTGGAATTAGACTTTACTACTACTTTCTCGCCTTTTGATTTTAGGAGGAGAGTGAGTGTATTTAAGATGGGCTTTTGCTTTGGAGATTAGAGTGAGTGGACAACGTGGTTGTTTTTAATTGGTGAATCATTGTGATATCATGCTGTAGATGAATAGTAAGATGACACATCTGTATGTTCGACTATTAATTTTGGAGTCTTATGCTTATTTGACTTGAATTTTGTGTTCTAAAGGTGTTAAAGATTGTTTTGCCCACCTACATAAGAGAAGCTTGAAAGAAGTGTTTGGATGAACTCTCCTTATATGTTGAGAGAGGTCATTTGATTGCGAGGTGAAGTACTTTAGTGATGTAGTACTTATTGCTTGGATGATTGCTGAGTGATGAGTTGTGAGTGGACCTATATGTAGTGCTTTAGGTATGTTGGCTACTAGCAATTTTAATAAACCATTCAAGTCATAAGCCTAATATTTTTAAATTGTAGACAACTTCAAAATGGATAAAGTCATTTACATTTTAAAAAAGGATATCATTGTAAAAATTTACAAAATTATAAATAGATTCATTATGCCTTTCTTTAAATAATTAACAAGCAAACTTAAAATAAATCTTTTTTTTGCACCAAACTTTCAATAAAAAAATTTTGACAAAATATAAATTAATTAATCACCAAATTTAAAACAGCATGTGGAAATGATGGTCATTTTTAGTAATTTAATTTTTTTATCCCTTTACAATGATTTAATATAAGCCGGCGGGCGTGGTCAGAGCCAACCACACCCACAAGAGGCCCAAGCTTTTCAGAAAAGCCAAACAAAGAAGAAACCCTAATTCTCCCGGAGCTGCCTCAAATCAATCTGCTCGGTTCGCAGAACGACGCTTTGAGACTCACTTAATCGGTCCAGCTCTCTCCGTCTCTCCACTCTCCACTCTCAGCGCTTTGGGTAAAATGTCAACAAAGCTCCTCTCTCTCTCTCTTTATCTCTCTCTTTGTTAGGGTTTTGCTATGTGGACGGGGTTTGTTAAGAATTGGGTATCACTATCTAATCCGGTTTATTATCGTCAATTAGTGGATTCTTTTACTTGTTTATGGACTTGCTATCTTTTTCTCTGTTATTCTCGTATTTGTTTATAGATATCTTTATTATTCTCTCGCTCTCTTTTACTGCAAATGTGGGACTCTACTAGAATTAGTATATAGCGTAGATCTTGATATCATTATCTTTCTTGGGTTTTCTAAATTTTCTGATATGAGTTTGGAATGTTTGGATTTTAGTTTGGTACAAAGGGGATGTCTATCAACGATGATGCCGTTCAGATATTGGGAGTAGGATTAAGGAATCGACCCCTTTGTCCCATTGCTTTAAGTTTTTGGTGACTTAAATTGAAGGGTATGTAAATGAGAAATCACAGGGGAAAAAAGCCTTTATAAATGAGAAATCACAGGGGAAAAAAGCCTTTATTACATGAGTTTCATTCCCACCAACGTATTAGAAATCAGGATGGTGATGTCTTTTGGGGCTTATTTGGTACAAATTGAAATAATTTTATTGGTTAGATTAATAATTATATTTAAAAATATATATCATATCAATAAAAATTAAAGTTATTCAAATGTAAAAGAATAGAAAAAAATTAAAATTATTTGTGTATCAAATCCTATGGTATACCGAACATCATGCATTGCACGAGCGAGAACTTAAAATCTCTCTCTATTTATTTTTTCCTTTTTTCACTTTTTACTATTGTGTTTTTGTTGTGATTCTGGTGTCATGTGTTGGTTGGTTGGTGGGCAGGGTTATATCTAAGTAGTTTTCTACCTATAGGACGTTATTGAATCAGGATAACAGCAATTCTTAAAGAAGGATTCTTGATGATAAGAGAAAATTCAGTGAAATTGAGAGTGCTACTATATGGCTATTAAGCATGATCAAAAGCACTCTCTTCAATTGCTCAAGCTCAGTGGTGGATTTACTTCTCCCTAATTTCATTTATCTGCATATGGTGATTGGGGATTAATTTGTCTTTGTAGCAGATGCTTTTAAGTCTTAAAGAAAAGCATCTGGAGACATTAACTATCACTTTGCTATTATAAAAAAAAAGCAATCCAGGCAGAGCATCATTGAAGATTTTCTCTTGACTCTGCTGATAAAAAAAATTTAAGAAATAAAAATGACTATGCAACATATATACATTAATATTTTGAATAATGTCGGCTAAGGTTTTCTTGAATCACTAAATGGAATAGCTCGGGATAAAGTTCAATTCAATTGCCAAAATAAATATATAAATTAGACAGCCTGATGAATTTATATATCATCTCTCCTCTCCCTGAAGATGATTTCTTTCCAAGTTTCATTTTTTGACTGAACTTAATGGAACTGGAGGGTGTTTTATGTATTTTCTAGGGTTGTTTTCTTCAATTTTGTTAAAAAGAGAAACAGAGTGAGGTAAATGCATAAATGTATGTCAATCTTACCTGATCTCATGACACAAATGCTTTCTTTATGATAGATGACAAGCGCTTGGACAAATATGAGCTTTGCAATCATACATAGGGATATAGAGAGGGAGTGGGAGAATCAGGGTGGACTTATGGGTATTAATTTTTATAACTGGAGATTCTTGCTCACCCTCAGAAGAACTATACGCCTGCAATAATTCAGGGGAGGATGAGGAGATCAAAATAAATTTCAAATTTATTATAGCTTTGGAGCATCTTGGAGCAAATGAGCAATGGAGGTTTTGGAGCACCGCTCACATGGAGGATTGCTCACTTGGTTTGCTTCATAGTTTTGGTTTTGATATCTTTTGCTATCATCAGAGTGCTGATGATAAATTAAACAGGAATGGATGGAGTTTGTGTATTTCTGAAAAAATGAGGGAGTTTTCTTTATTTATGTGGTTCATTTGCTGTCTGCAGTGAAAGCTTTGCTACATTCCTCTGATAGCAAAAATGAGTGGCCGCTTTTCCCGGACAATCTATGTTGGCAACTTGCCCTCAGACATAAGAGAATGGGAAGTTGAAGATCTATTTTACAAGGTTTGATTTCAATGATCTGTTGTGCAATCTACAATTATATTAGATGGATAATAAGGTTCATTCATTTTAACTGAATTATTAGCACATCTCTTTGTTGCATTGTTTCCTGAGAAATAATAATAGTAATTTCTCACCCATTATAAAGTGTGCATGAGTCTGCGCATCACGGAAAGTCATTGTCTTTTTATTATCTTCTGTGTTTTGAGCATTCTGTGCCTGATGCATAAATATCAAGCCATGCATATTACTACCATTTGTGGTTTTAAAACATCAAAAAGATATATTGATGCACCATTACAAATATTACACTTCTGGTGGACTTTCCTTTAATGCATATTACTGCCGTTTGTGGTTTTATTTTTTAAAACATGAAAAAGATATATTGATACACCATCACAAATATTACGCTTCTGGTGGACTTTCCTTTAATATAAATGTCTGTATGTGTTGTAGTGGGTTGAATGGAATGTTTTTTCATAGATTCTTGCAGATGGGTTGGCAGTTCATTTGAGCCTTGTAATATTTATTTTATCATTAAAAAAAAATAAAAAATTCTGTATTCAGCTACTTACTAGCCTAGTTATAATTTTTTTTTTTTAAACTTTTGATAGCTTGTTTTGTTTAGCTTTTTGGATGTTTGTTATGCTAATAGAGTTTATGCATATAATTTTGTATGCAGTATGGCCGGATACTAGATATTGAGTTAAAGATTCCACCTCGCCCTCCTTGTTATTGTTTTGTGGAGGTATCAGTCCTATACTTCTTGATCCTGCATAGAAACACATAAAAGTATCATTTCTTTCTACTTCCAGGGAAAGAGGGGAGAAACGAGAATATATTTTGAACTGATGCGTGTTTGTTTTGCAGTTTGAGAATAGTCGAGATGCAGAAGATGCAATCCGAGGTCGGGATGGCTATAATTTTGATGGCTGTCGTTTGAGGGTAATATAAGCAGTTCCAATTGTCTTAGTCTGAACTCTCACTTTGGTTACTAATATTGGGTTCTTATTACTGGTCACCCAGGTAGAGCTTGCCCATGGTGGTAGGGGACAATCTTCAAGTGATCGTCGTGGTGGCTACAGTGGTGGAGGTGGTGGTCGATATGGCATCTCACGCCATTCTGAATTTCGAGGTTTGTTGTGACTTGTGAGAATTTTATTTTGGACAGTGCCATGCAAAAATATGCATGTCTTTGCATGCAGTTCTAGTTTATTCTGAATACCTAAGTCTGCATATCTGATTTGCAGTTATCGTTCGTGGACTCCCATCTTCTGCTTCCTGGCAAGATTTGAAGGTTTGGGAACAACCAACTAGCGCATCTTGTTTGCTAGCGTACTTGTTACGTAACTAATAAATTGATTTCAGGATCATATGCGAAAAGCAGGCGATGTGTGTTTTGCTGAAGTTTCCCGTGACAGTGATGGTATGCCTTGTCGTAAAGCAACTATCGACAAATTTGTTCATATTTTAGCATTTTTTATTGCCATTTATTGAAATTATCCTGTTCTGGTTGGGGTGAAAAATGCTTTGATACATTGGATTATTTTGCATTAAAAGCTGTGCTCATGCTTCTACTAAAATGACACCATTGACTTTCCGTTTATTCAGGAACTTTTGGTATCGTTGATTATACTAATTATGAAGACATGAAATATGCTGTAAGTTGTTTCTCTCTCCAATCACTCTCAATTCAGCAGAGTGCTGGGAGAAAGGAGGGCAGAGAGACTCCTAGTTCTATTTGCATTTAATTTCTCTTTCATATCGAACAACTGAATTAGGCTTCTGTTATGCAGATACGGAAGCTTGATGACACAGAGTTTAGAAATCCTTGGGCAAGAGCTTATATTCGGGTAAATATTCAATTTAGAATTTTATTTATGTATTTGGAACTGTTAATTCTTCTGTCACCACTTCCCTATTTTGGATTACTCCAAATATTTGCAACAAGGACATTGGAGGCATTAAAGTTGGCATGCTTTTTTGTCAATATATATATATATATATATATATATATAGAGAGAGAGAGAGAGAGAGAGAGAGAGAGAGAGAGATGTTATTAGGGGGATGAGGCTCAAACTTGGGTCTTTGTTGAAGTCATATATGCACTTATTAGAGAGAGAGAGAGAGAGAGAGAGAGAGAGATGTTATTAGGGGGATGAGGCTCAAACTTGGGTCTTTGTTGAAGTTATATATGCACTTATTATTAGGCTATTCCTATTTGTGCTATTGGAGCAATAGAGTAAACATAACTTACCATCTCCTTTACATGAAGATGCTTTCTGCATACATGAGAAAAAATTTGATCAGTCTTCAAATGGAAGGTTGAAATGTGTCTATTTTGCCAGGTGAAGAGGTATGAAGGTTCTCCATCAAGGAGCCGAAGTAGAAGCCGCAGCAGAAGCAGAAGTCCGAGAAGGAACCGAAGGTAGGTGTGTGGGTGTGTGTCTCTCTTTTTCTCTCTCTTTATATATATATATATATATATATATAGAGGATATAAATTTTAGCTCAACTTTTTCTACATAGTTACAATTTTCTGTGTTCTCAATCAGCAAATCACTGGAACGGTCTCGTTCAAGATCAGAATCGAAGTCTAGGTCAGTGTCACCGGTTAAATCATCCAGGTAAGACCTCTTTAATTTTTTACATTTTATTTTTGCTGTATTTCTTAGTATAAGAATATTTTATTCTTTTTTCTTGAAATAAACAGGGCAAGGTCAAGGTCAAGGTCAATATCAAGGTCAGGATCTCCCTAAGGTAAGCAACTCTTGTCTCTTGATGAATTAATGCCACGGCAGATTGTACAGACAGATAGGGAACCTGACCTTGGTTAGTGAAAGGACATTAACTCAATTTTATCCTAATTTATTTGTAGGCAGAGTCTGGAAGTGGCTGAATAATTTACAGCTCGAGTGAGAATTTTAGGTGGTACTCGAAGGGAATTGTTTGACTAGGTATATGATAGGATTATCTACTTAAGAATGTGTTGATGAAAACCTAGAACTAGGTATTGGCAATTTGGCTTTTCTTATCAATTTGTGAATCCTTTCATTTTAGTTCTTTTCCTTTCAGTTGAACTTGTGCAAGTATTGACTACCCTTTCATCTCTACTATTTTTTCAAGTGCACTTACTGGCGTGGTTGAATTTTGTATTTTTGTTTTTTCATTTTTTTCTTATTATTATGCTGCAAGAAATGGTATTCACTATTGCGGCGTGGAGTGGCTGATGTTTGTTCTAGCTATTTTTTCAGTAGTACTCTAGATGTGTGTATTAGGACAGAGTACAGGATTTGGAGATACCGAATTGTTTCATGGAGTGGTTGACTTTCTATGAATCGTTTTGTTTCGATTTTTCTTTTGGTATGGTTTGGATATTAATAGTTATCCATATTGGGAATAGTACTAAATCATCTTAGATTATACCAAATCGAAGAATCGAAATTAAAATTGATTCAATGGATTCTTATATATATACACTTTGATATTGAATTGGCAATACATTTGAGAAAATTTAATAATTTATAAGTAAAATTTAATTATATATTTTGTAGCTTGATTTTAATTTTAACTTGGTAAATTGTAAATAAATTTTTTTGATTATGCATTGTATAGTTTGTTTTTTTATTTTTATTGTATGTTCTAATTTAATTTTAGATTTAAGCTTAAAAATATAATTTTAATTATTTAAAAATAGAAAAATTTTAAATCTCCATTGTCTCATATTGTACTGAACTGTTCATTAGATCTGCATCTCTCAATTGGTATGGAGATTTTTATTTATAGTTTGGTTTTGGAGATTTTATTTTAAGAATCTCCGAAGTTGGATTTGGTTATGGAGATTTTTAAATCTTTAGATTTTTTCAAACGGTGTTCAGTCTTAGTGTGTATCTATGTTACATGAAAACTTTCAAGAGATTACGTTTTCATGTTTGGAAAATATTTTATGTCTGGAAATTTATAGAAATTTGATTGAAATGTTTTGGGTATGTTTTTATAATTGGAAAAAATTAAAAATTTATTTTTATAAATTGGAACTCGTTTTGAAGTTTCAAAAAAAAAATCAGTGTCTAGAGCAATTTTTAAATAAAAATATTCATTTCTGATTTAATTTTTTCTTATATAATAATAATAATAATTATTATTATTATTATTTTTAGTGTATATATATATATATATATATATATATATATATACCTTTATTTTTTATTTAAGCATTTTTTTCACATTTCACTTTTTACACTTCTTAAAAATATCGTTCTCTTGTTTTTTCCGTGTTTCTCGTGCTACTCAGGTGTGTATGAATATTGATATGAGTGTACCTAATAGTGAGAAAAAAAAAAAAGCTTCATATTTTGATATTATCATTTCCACAATGGTATTCGAATGAATAAGCAAATCATATACTCGCGCTTTTTCTAAATTAGAAATCCATTTCGCTATTCATTGATATGGTAAAGGGGTGTGGTAATACCATGAATGTATCATGGATTCAGACGCCAAATAGACACGTGTTATTTCATGGTTTTTAGTTCACACATCGTTTCATGCTGTCTTGTATAATCAAATAAATGTCATTGTTTCTACGCTAAGAGTTTTTTTGTTTTTTTTTTGTTTTTCAGCATTTCCACTTCCTATTTAATATTATAACTTACCTACCTATTTTCCAATAATATGCTAGCATTTTTATAAAAAAAAAACTATATATTAAAATTAAAGAAATTTTAATCAATATAATATTAAAGGTAAATATAAGGATAAATAATTTTATGTTTATAAAAATAAAAATAATTTTAATTTTAATTTTTTTTCTTCCTCTTAATTTGTTTTTTTAATAATATGCTAATATTTTTATAAGAAAATACGATAAATTAAAATTAAAGGGATTTTAATCAACATAATTAAAAATAAACATAAGAAAAAATAATTTTGTTTCCAAAAAAATAAAAATAAAAATAATTTTAATTTTAATATTTTTTCTTCCTCTCTTAATTTATTTCCAAACATAACGTTATGATTTAAATTTATAAAATGATTTATAAATTTACAAGTTTTAAATTATATGTTCATCACATGCATATATAAGGTTCATAAATTATACTCCAAAAATTTATAAATTAAAAAATAAATTCATATGTTAAGAACAGGTTCATCAGTAAAAATTATACAGCTTTCATATTTATAAATTAGAGATTTACCACTATTAAATAATGATTCATCAATGGTATGATATAGGTTCATTAAAAATTCAGTGTCAGATATAGTTTTTATAATAATCATATTCATCACTTATAAATAATAAATTCATTAAATATTACTTATAAATTTATCCAATATATAGTGTAAGTTTACCATTTATGAACTATAAGAATTATTTTTCAATGAACTTGTTACCATTACTAAATAAAACTGTAACTTGTCATAAATGAACCTACACCTTATGCAAAATAATGAACCTGTCATTGTTTTCTAATGAATTTTTAACTATTTTCAAATGAACTTGCAAGTAGGGCTGAGCACGGTTCGGAAGAATTTAGAAATTTAAAAATCTCTAGCACTGAACCGAAATTTAGAGATTTTCAAAATAGGATCTCCGGAAATGAACTGTGGGACTAAAATATCCATATTGAACTGTCCTAATTTTTTAGAATGGTTCAAAACCGAGATTCGGATCTAACATGATGGTTTGGTACAGAGTAGGACAATAGAGATTCGGAGGTTTTTTAATTTTAAATAATTTTTTTGCCAGAATTTTTAAAAATAATTAAAAATATGCATCTTTGACTTAAATATGAAATTAAATCAATATATAAAACAAAAATATAATGCATAATTAAAGAAATTATATTATAATCTACCAAGCTAAAATAAAAATTAAATTATATAGTGCATAATTAAAGAAATTAAAACAAAATTACATAGAGTATAAATAAAGAAATCTAATTAAAGTTAACCAAATTAAAATAAAAGTGAAAAAGGCATGAAAAAAAAGACACAAAGCTAAAATTAACAATCAACGGTAGTCCTTGGTAGAATATTTTCTTTAATTTTAGGATTTTGAGTAATTTATGCAATAAATAAAAAATAAAATTAAACCCCATTATATTTAATTAAGATGAAAAAATAAAGGATATAAAAAAATGAATACATGATTCAAAATTTTCAAGATCTTATACTATAATACCGTGAATTTTTATTTATTTTATAAATCTTATTTTCGTATGGAAATGTATTATTTTATTATTTTCTTTATTAAAGCAAATATTAAAATTATATTTCTATTAAATTTATATATTCATATGATTTGAAAAATGTATTATTAATCATAATTCTATTTAATGTTAAATATGTGGGCATAATTGAAAAAGTATTATATATTTAATTATGAAAATGTTATAGTGGTTATTTCGAGAATCTATATTTTGATATTTGAATATTAGTATTAATATTAAATTAATATTATGTTTGATTAATCTAAATTATATTGTTACTTATAGAATTGTATTGGAAGTTTAAAATTTCGTTATAATTACTATTATTATGAATGGTTTGTATTAATTGAATTCTATTATGTAAATTAAGATTTATTATTATTATTATTATTATTATTATTATTATTATTATTATTATTTTATATACACAATGTTTTAAAGAAAAGAAGAGAAGGAGGGCACATCTGATCGGCTGGAAACAGCCAATCAGATGGCTGTGGTGAGGACGGCATGATAGAAGAACGAAGAGAGAGAGAGAGAGCTGTGGTGCTGGAGAATCAACGTCCGGCCAGTGGTGGACTGCACCACCACCTCCAGCCGTTAGTCCGGCATCCTACAACTCCAAGGGAAGCGGCAGCACCTTGATCGGGTGGCGGACGACGGCGAATGCGCATAGGAAAGCTCCACCGGCACCAAACCTTCTAGCCTAGATTTTGGTCGATTCCAGCAGTGGAACCTAGTGATTCTAGTTCTGTTTAACTCCTGGTGAAGAGAACTTCGATTTGGTACATGTCTTGTCCTATGGAACTCACCGGATGTGGAGATCGGAAAACTCAAAATCAAAGCTTCTTTGACATTTTCTAGCGAGATACCGGCACGGCGACTACATATGTTTCTAAGCTCTTAGTGTTGAGGCAAACCTGATGACATGAAGATCGTTCTGGTCAGCCACCGACAGTAGCAGCGGTGGCCGGCCAGTGACCCTCCGGTAGCGGCAGGTGGGACGACGAGCAGACCCAGACCTAATAGCTCTATCTAGTTGTTCTAGTGCGACTCTCAATGTTCGGTTGATTGGAAATTATGAGAGTAAACCCGAAACTCCTGTATCTTAGTTGTTAATTGATTTACATTATGTTTAATAGATTCTACTTAGTAATTATTGATTGATTGTTGAGTTTTATTGATGATTATGAGTTGGGAGGACCTAGGAGGGGTCTTTGATGTGATATTGGATTGTGTTGAATGTTGAGATTATTTTAGAAGTATTGTGTCTTTGTTGATTTTTGGATAATGTTCGAGTTTAAGGGATATTCTGCCGAAATTTCGGCAAGAGTCTCAATAGTCTTTTAGTTATATTTTGATATGTGAGTTGTTCATATTCTAATAATATTGTTTGTTATTCAGAGTCAATGTCTTTGCTATCTTCCTGTGTCAAGGATCATACTTTCGAGGATAGTCGGTCATATGAGTTGTCTAGTAGGTGAGTGATACTCTCTAATATATTATTCTTCCTTCTCATGCATCTGCATTTATTGTATATATATATATATATATATATATATATATATATATATATATATATATATATATATATATATATATATATATATATATATATATATATATGTATATATATATATATTATGCATTATTATTGCATAGATGCATATTAACATTCGATTGTGGTTGATGAATTGATTTCGTTATGGCATAATGATTGTGGTTGACAGATGGAGATCGGGAGAATACAGTACCACTTAGAATTATGGATATGGATATGATTATGCTTATGATTATAATGAGATTGAGAAGATGAGTTATAACTGGTGGATGCTAGTCGGGTCTGCTTATCGCTAGGGCCACTGCCAGTCGGGTCAGGGTTGTGTGGTACAGACTAGTGACGGTTGGGCCCAATGGACATAAGAGATAGATTGTTGGATTAAGAGAGTTAGAATAGGAGGATTGACTCCCCATATTGAATATTAGTGTGGTACTGTAGACTGTATCTCATTCTTGATTGCTTGTGTGATTTGTTTATCTCTGAGACATATTGCATTGGCATAAATAGTAGTAGCATATTTATAAGATGCCAGTTTAATATATTAGCTAGTATTATTCAATGAGTGGAATGCTTATTCTTGTTCAAATTATATTTTTTAGATCATGGAATGAGCTTGTGAAGAGATTATAAATTGAGTTAAACTGCCAATTGCCTTTCAGCAGTATTATGTATTATTAAGTACTGAGTCATGTAAATAATATGTGGATAATTTTATTGGTACTTTAGAACTCCACAATGTTACTCCTGAAATATGCATTCTATTTATTATCAGTTATTATATATATTTTGAGTTGAGAAATTGGTTGTTAAGCAAAAGCCAGTGATATGTAATATAATAATTTGAGATAATGATCTTGGTTAGCCAGGGTGGCTTTGATTTAAATTAATGTTATATTGGATCTGCTTAATGTGTGGACCCATAGCCCTATTGTGCGGTGGTTTGTCGTGTTGTGTAATGTCGGCTTTACTACGGACACTAATAGCCACGTGCATCACCCGTATCCTAGTGCCAATCACATGCCCTCAGGTTAAGGGCGTGACATATACTGTTTCCTTAATTTGGAGAGATTTTTCAGCGCTTTTCAACCAATCTTTACAGTATAAGGACCTCAGCTATAATAGGAGTCAAAGAATTTAATGCTTTTGAATGGAAAATTAGAATTTAAATACTATAAGCGAATTTTAATATCTTTAAAATTAGTAAAATTATTTGTATTTGATTTTATAAGTGGAAAATATATTAGTGAATACTAGAAAATAATATTGATTAAACTAAATTAAACCCAAGAATTAAAAATTATATTTTTAATATTGATTCAATTAATTTAAATATAATTTCAATCAATCGATTCCCATAATTCAACTTAAACTAACCTAATCAAATAATTTCATTAGATCAATTGAATAATAAGATTATGATGTTCTATATTTTTTTTTATATATTAATTGATGAATTTATAAGATTTCAATTAATTTATTTCTACATGTTCAATCCATTGGTTTCTATTACTTCAATTGATTTCTATAGCTAAATTAGAATCAATAATTTTATTTTGATAGGAATTAATAGTTTTATTTGTAATTTCAACTAATGAATATTGATCAAACTTTAATTTGTAGTATTTAGGGATATGAACCACTTTAGTGAAGTAGAGTTTTGAAATAATTAAATTATTTTATACATTGTTGAAGTAAAGTTGCAATGCAATAATTGATTTGAAAATAAAATTTTATAATTAATAAAAGTTACATTTTATTTATACATTATTGAATTTCATTAAAACAACTACTAATTTGAAAATGAAATTTTATAATTAATAAAAATTAAATTTTATTTATACATCATTGAATTTCTTTGAATGTGTTGTTTATTCAAAATAAAAGAGTATGTGTATATATAAAGCAACTATTAATTTAAAAATTTAAAAATGAAATTTTATAATTAATAAAAATTAATTATAACTTATATATTATTGAATTTTCTTAAATTATTGTTAATTCAATATCAAGTGTGTGTATATATATAAATATCTCTTAAATCAGTTCTAATTTTAGTTTTTTTATTCAGGACGGTTCGGTATGATTTAATACAATTCTCGATATAGATAACTATTAATTTTAAGAACTATACCATTGGAAAAATCAAGATCATTTGGTTTGGAGAAAGTCAAATGATCAATAAATATTATTTGATTATAAAAATTTTTAATTTGAATTTTTGATATGATTTGATATCTCTAGGTTTCATACTCAGTCCTACTTATTGATTATATATAATGAAATTATTGCTCTTATGATGAATATTTATTTTTAGGGTAGTTTTTAGATTATAACATTATTTTTTTATAGTCTGCTAGCTAAGAAGTTCTAAGTTGACTTATCTAAATTTTAGAACTTTTTATAATTATCTTCTTCTTCTTTTTGTTTAGAATATTTATTTATATTATATTGTATAATCACCGCCATCATTGTCAAGGGTTTTAGGGTTTTAACGATGTAAAAATCTTCTCCTGCACAGAATAATTATTATTACTTACTATTATTACTATAATTTTTTATATGTTGTTTTCTCTTAAAATTTTGACTATCATCAATCACAAGGGAAAAATTCCATCTTATTACCCCAAATTATAATCTTATATTATAATAAAATAATAATAATAATTACACCAGACAATGTCTTATGAGGAGTTTTATTGCTTGTCTCATGTGCAATTCTTATAACCTCTGGTTATTATGATATGAGATTAAGAGAAAAAGTTCTAGCTGTTACACTATATACTGGTAAGATGTGCACTATTTAATTTAAATAGAAAAATCAAATCGAATTAAAATTTATTTTGATTTTTAATTTTTATTTTGAAAATTTTAAAAAATTTAGGTTTAGTTAGATTTGATTTTTATATGAGAAACCAAAAAATCAAACCGAATTATATATATATATTTAATATATCATAAAATGTCAATTATTTCTTCTTAATTTAGTGGTAAGTAGACCTTTTTCATTTTAAGGTCCTAGATTCGATACACGGTAATTTAAAATTTTGAATTACACAATTAAAAAAAAATTGAGTATTATTGGAGAATTGAACCCACGCCTCCTATATAAATTAATTATATATCATCCGCCTAAGTAAATCTCAATATCATTTTTGAAATTAAAAGTAAAAATTATATATACGGTTATTGATTTATAGAATCAAACTGAATTGAACCAAATCAAACTAAATATTTTTGATTCAATTCAATTTTAATTTTATTTTTTTTTATTTCGGTTCAGTTCAGAAACCAACTGACTAAATGCACTGCCTTTACAGGTAAGGAAGAGAAAGAAAGATAAAAATGAAAAATTTTTATTCTTAATAAAGAAAAAAAGGAGTTCAGCCCCTTGAATCGTGCAACTTTCACTCGCTTCTTTGAAAGGGTGCGACGTGATAGAAAGAGCAGGACCGAGCTATATATAATTTTTTAGTGGAAATTACACACTTACTCATTTTTTTTTTGTTTTATTTACTTTTATACCTTCCTCATTGATATTTGTTTTTTTTTCTGCTATTTTTTTTAAATGCGCTTTTTACAACCCTCTTTCTCTTCTCAAATATTTTCCCTTTGTCCCCCACCCGCACTACTTCTCCTCCTTGCTCAGCCCACTTGCCCACCATCTGTAAATAAATAAATAGCCATTTTTTTAACTTAGAATTTTACAGAGAGGAAGAAAAAAAATTCAATCAATTGGAGCTAACAATGGCTACACAAGAATCCATTCTCCAATTTGCACTGTTAGGGCTTCTTTGATCAGGGTTTCTAGCACATATTGTCTACCCGAACGCTCAATAAGTTTGGCATCGGCGATTCTCCTATTTCAGTCATTGGTACATAGTTTTTCTAGACATCTAAAATCTATTGAATGGAAAAAAGACAGTTAGGATGTGAATGGCTAGTGGAACTGGATAATCGAGAGCCAATTGAAGACTTTCTTCTTGATATTTATCTATTTCTGCGAAGGTACTATATTAGGAACTTTTAAAGACTACTGGGCAGATGCTGGACCTTTGTGTGCATGAATAAATGAGACTATGAGTGAAGAAATTGAAACTGTTTGTGCCCAAATTTAACAGTCAGGCCCAGCCCATTAATTATAAACCACATAATTTAAATTTAATTAGTGGAAATGGAAGTGGAGAGTTGAAAATTAGAAGTGGTATGGGATGATGGCAGTTATTCAGTGGAGATGGGTGGTTATTTGAGGAAATAAAAAGGAAAAAGAGACAGGAAAAGAAAGGGAGACAGAAATCGACAGCGAACAAAAAGACTATAGCAAAACTAAAATTTCTGAAGCAATTTTCTTTATTCATAGCTTATTTCCAGCATTTGCTTTTAATTCACTGTTAAAATTTCAATGCCTTTGTTTTATCAACATTTCCCTTTTAATGCAATATTCTCAT
Organism: Reutealis trisperma; assembly: GCA_947687605.1. Classification (NCBI taxonomy): domain Eukaryota; kingdom Viridiplantae; phylum Streptophyta; class Magnoliopsida; order Malpighiales; family Euphorbiaceae; genus Reutealis; species Reutealis trisperma. Next base: position 25,599 of record CANTUT010000479.1, read on the forward strand.
TTTAATTAAGCCTTTAATTTCCAATTCTCATAAATTTTCAATTTTATTTACTGGCATTTGTTGAATCTAAGTGGACTGTGGCTAAGGAAACTTGGAGATCCATAATTCAATATGATATTAGAAGTCAATAGGCGCAAAGATTTTAGTTCGCATACCTCACACGCGAGGCACGCTCGAATTCTCAAAAATTCACTAACATAATTTTGGCACACTCGGTGGGACGAGTTCAAAATGCCAAGGAAGATTACTGGAAAAGAAACTCAGGTGTCTCAGGATGCCAGTGTCGTTGCTGATGAAGTAGGACAGGAAGGGTATGTTCCCCACATAGTGGAACAAATTGAAAGGAATTTAGTGCCTTAGAGACTCAGCATCACAATGAGGCACTCGTCAATCAAGCAGGACCTGCTGTTGGACAAGGTTATAGACTTCTGACTACAAACAGTACTGACACTAACATGCAGTTGTTGGTCGAGCAAGTCAGGCTACACTGCGAAAATCAAAAGAATATGATGGAGATTCAGATGAAAGTTGCTGAGGAACAGGCTAAAGCTCTACAGAGTATAACTTCCATGTTGGCCAATTTGGCAGAGAAAGTGAATTTAAATGTAGAGTAGAGTGTAGGCCAGAATGTTGCACGAAAACTTGCAAAACATAATACTACTGGAGAAGAATAAGGGGGATCTTCTACTAGTTCTTTAGAAGGGGGTGGCAATCAAGGCGCTGTGGCCTCCCAGATGGTGCATGAATGGTACCTTCCACCACACAGGAGGGAGGAGAATGTTATCCCCAGAGGTACTCCACTTAATGGCCGCCACAATGGCAGGCCAGGAGTTCTTCAACAAGTGTTTGCTAATACAAACCCTGTTAATCAGCTTTTGTTGTATGAACCTAATGATGGACTTTCTTTTCAAGGAGGCTCGGGCGGTTTTGGGGGCATGGTTCAAGGAGGAGGAGGTAACAGGGAAAATCAAAATGTCCCTCTCAAGCAAATTTTTCCAGCACCTCAAGTTGATAGAGATGCATTGAGAGAAGCTGTGCAGGTGTTGTATGGCCCTGGATTGAGATAAGTGGGCAGACCAGAATTCTATAAACCATACCCAAAAGCTATTGACAGGGAGAACCCTTACCCAAGAGGATATAGAATTCTAGATTTTGCCTTGTTTTCGGGAGAGAATGGCCAATCAACCCTAGAGCATGTGGCCAGATTCACTATACAGTGCGGTGAATTGACTAATTTTAAAAACTTTGCTAATTTTAAGCTTAGACTTTTTTTTAATTCTCTAACAGGCACGACATTTATCTGGTATGCCATCTTACCTAGAAATTCCATCATGAATTGGCAGGAGATGGAAAGACAATTCCACACATAGTTCTTCAGCGCAGAACCAGAAGTATGCATTGCAGAATTGTTAAGGATAACTCAAAGAGCTAGAGAATCAACAGATCAATATATTGCCAGATTCAAGAAAATGAGAAATCACTGCAAGATTTATCTCCCTGAAATAGAGTTTGTGAAGATGGCTCAGAGGGGGTTGGACATCAAACTCTGTAAGAAATTTTAGGGAATGGAATTTTGGGATTTTTATGAGTTAGCAGCAAAGGTTGTAGAATATGAAGAGCTTTTGAGGGAAGAAAATCATAGAAAAAGGTCCAGTATGAGGACTTATTACCAGGAGTTGAATGGAGAGGTGGCAGTGGTTGATTTAGCTATTAATAGATCATGTGTGTGTCCTTCATTAGTGAAGAAAATTTCAGATGCATGGAAAAAAGCTCACGCTACAAATCCAGCTCCTCAATACACATTTGAAGTGTCAAAAACATAGGAAATTTTTGATTTTTTACTTAAGGAAAATTTTATCAAATTGCCTCCAAATCACAAATTGCCTTCTAAGGAGGAGCTGAAGGGGAAAGACTATTGTAAGTTTCACAATTCATTCAATCATACTACTAATAGCTGTTGGTCTTTCAGGAATTTGGTTCAAGATAGAATAAACAAAGGGATTATGAAGTTCCCTGAAAAGGAGGCGATGTTGATAGATGAGGACCCTTTTCCTCCTGTAGCACCCATTAATGCGGCAACTTTTGACCTGAGAACTTTTCTCAATTTGAAAGCTGAAGAGAAAAGGAGGAAGGAAGAAAAGATCAAGCCTGGCAAAGTCTATTAGAAAGTCTAGGTCCCTAAGAGAGCCTTGATGGAAAAGCAGGAGATGAAGGTAGAGAAGAGACTGCCTGCAAGATTTCCAAGAGTTCATCGTGTACCTCAGAAACATGTCACTCCTGCACCTAAGTTTCAGAGAAATCAACCAAGAATTGTCACACCTCTAGTGGTATTGCCCAACAATCAATGGCACAGGGTTCAACACAAAAAGTTCCCTCAACCTTTGACAAGAACACAAAAGAGGAGGTTGTTAAGGCAAAGAGCTGTAGAAAGATGGAAGAAAGAGGCAGAAAGTCAAAAAGCGCAGAATCCGCCAAAGTCTAAGTTTGGCAGAAAAGCTACTGAGGATGTGGACTTCACAAATGATGAAGATGATTTGTTGTCTTTTGCAGGAAGCTCAAAGGAAACTCCTCAGGATGAGGATGGTGAATCCATGGTAGAAGGGACTTTTGTGGTTGGAAGGATTCCTATTCCATTTGGATGTGCTACAGCTTCTATCACTTTGCCTTTTAGCTTTAAGTCAAAGTAAGCTAAAGAAGAGGACGTGATTGAAATTATCAGAGAGAAGAAAGAGAATCAAGGCACATCATCTGTGGAACAGGAAGGAAAAAGTAGCATTACCATTCAAGCTACTGATCCAAACAAACCAAAAAGAGTAATTTTTGATAAGCCATCTGTGGAAATGACCAAGCACATTAGGCCACTGTATGTGAAAGCTCACATGAATGGGAGGCCAGTGTCTAGAGTATTGGTTGACAATGGTTCGGCGGTAAATGTATTGCAACTTAGGATGCTGAGTGTTTTGGGAAGAACAGAAGACAACTTGATATCAACAGAAGTGTCAGTGTTTGCATTCACATGGGAGGTAACTAAAACACTTGGTGTTTTACCTAGTGAGATCACGATTGGTAGTAAAAATTCTCTGTCAGCTTTCTTTGTTGTTAATTTATCTGCAAGTTATAATGTTTTATTAGGGAGAGATTGGATACATGCCAACTGGTGTGTACCATCTTCCCTTCACCAGTTTTTGTTGTTTTGGAAAGGTGATGACATAGAGGTGGTGTGGGCATATGGACAACCTTTTTCAACTTGTAGTGATTCAGTTGAGGCCAGGTATTATGACATGGATTTTGGACCAATTAAGTTTACAGGAAGAAGTGAAAAGGGAGATCCAAAAGCCATCTATGTGACAAAAGAAGAAGTTGCACAACAAGCCAAAAGTCTCCTCAAATCAACAACCATTGTGCCATACCGGCCAATGTCTCAACCAATCATTAAAGAAATCCATAATATAACTGCTTTGCATGATTTTAAGGAGGTAGATGAATTAACCCAAATAGCCTCTGGAAGCAATATGGAATTTTTTAATGTTAACAGAGGAGTGATAGATGATTGGAGAAATGGGTTGAAGAATTATTTAGACTGCTCCAACAAAACTCCATATAAAGTGCAGGCTTAGAATTTTATACTTTTAGAAGGAGAATTATATAAAAAGGGATTTGGTGGCTTTCTGTTAAGGTGCCTTGGATTTCTAGAGGCATTAGAAGTCATGAAACAAATTCATAAAATGGTATGTGAGTCTCGTCAACCTGAAAACAAAATGAGGTGGCTTATTGAGAGATATGGCTATTTTTGGCCAACTATTCTAAAAGATTACATTAATTACTCTAAAAGCTGCCAACAATGTCCCATTATACGGGCAATGACTTACAAGAAGTAATGAAGAGGATGAGCAGGCCGACTCCACGGCCACTAGATTAGGTCCTTAAGTCTCAAAAGTTTCATGTGTTTTGTGACCTAATATTATATGTAAGGCCATTCACATGGCCACTTATGTTTGTTTTTTCTACTTTCTTATGTAAGTAGGCTATATAGCCACTTGAATTTCAAATGATAAAAGGAGTAGGCCTAATGGCCACTTTCTAAAAATCCATGTTCTATTTTTATAAATTTTGCTTTTCCTTATTTTTACTAACTCACATTTTAGCCAGTGACATTTAAAGTATCAACAAAAGTATGAGAATGGATGACATGGCTGTAAGTGAGTCTGTGCGGATGTTCTGTGATGCATGGCTGCATGATGTAATGGGATGGCTGTGGTGAATTTGTGAAGGTGATGAGTGGAGTGGCTGCATGAAAATTGAGGCTCAGCCTCTATCAAATCAAAGAGAAATGCAAAGGTTCACAATCAAATAAAGTCTGCTTCAAAACACGTTTCACAAGACATATGGAGGCTCAGCCCCTCTATATCAATCCATAAGCCACAACATAAAGATCATAAATATTTGAAAACTCAAAGTCTTATATCATTAAAGCCATGTTGTTTACAAAAATTGTTCAAGTGTCCAAGAGATCTATAGGCATAAAAATAGCTAAAGGTCTACAAATTTGAAAGGAAAGTTAACGAAGAGCTAGAATCCAAGCTGAGTTGCCAAAAGAAAGCCTATTTCAATTGGAGCATCAGAAAAACAAGTCAAAAAATGCTATAAGAGAAAGGTCGTGGATGGGAAGCTCTAATTAAATACAATAAACCCTGAGTTAGAGAGAAAGTGTAGAGAATCAGTATAGCGTTTCAAGGAGCAATATAAAAATTCAAATTCAAATGAAGATACCCCAACTAAATCCTTATCATGAGGTGTTAAGGAGGCACAAGTTGGAGCTAAAAACCATGGTGGAGAAGACGCTAGGAGGATGATGTATCCATGGAGAAACTTGCAGAGAAAAAGAATAAGGTATAATTTACATTTGGTACTAAATATGCCTTAAAAATTATTTGGAGCTAAATGCATAATACTAGTAGGTCACACAAGTCTAGAATTTTTTGACCACACTATATTCATATGTACCTTGACTTGCCAAAACATTATCCACAAAAAAAAAAAAAGCCAAAATTTACAAAGTTTGGATTTCTTGGCCTAATTGGCTAAGAAGATGGTTTTTGACCATATTATATCAAAGTGAAAGAACAAAGCACCAAAGCTAGTGGTTTTTAACCATGAAGTATCAGGAAAATCAAACAAAGTCTCGGGAAAATTTAAAACCTAGAGTTGTGGTTGGAAATTTCATCAAAAATTAGCATAAGGAGTCAAATGTTTCCAAATTTGCTTAAATTGCTGGTGATTCATTGGCCATTTGGCTAACGATAGTTTACTTTGATAAGCAAATTCATTATTGAAGCTAAAATTATCACATCATTAATAGAGCTAAGGTTCTTCATTTTGCTAGTAACTTATTGATGAACATTTAAAGTCATATCTCTCTGCCATTCAGTTAAATTGTTCTTTTTGTTGTTAATTTGGTGGTTTAGATGGTCAATGCTTTGTTCAAATTCATTTTGATTGCCATTATCAATTATTATTTGAAAAGAAAAATTTCCCATTCTTTGTTCCCATTTTCAAGCAATACCTAAGTCAAGCTCCAATACAATTGAGAAGCCTAAATTGTTGTTATTCGTGCCAAATTTTTCATCAATTTTACTTGACAAACCCTTTCCCAAGAGGCCAGTACATGGCCATTTAATTTCCAATTCCATGGTTTTTCACAATTTAGGCTTAAACTCTCAAAGCTTAAAAGTGTCCTTAATTGAAAGTCAAAATTGTCAAACAAAGTTGTTTAATCACAAGCCCAAATCTCTAGCATTCAGTTGTTTGAGTTTTGTTCAAAATTACTTGGTAAAATTTCCAAAGGCCAAAATATGGCCATACAATATCATCATTTTTAGGCTAAAAATTTCAATTCATTGCAAGCCTAAATTTATTTGTTCAAAACTTTACTTTCCATCATGATTTTAGATTTGCAGTTTATCCCTAAGGCCAACACATGGCTACTCAATTCTCAATTTCACAATTTAGTCTTTTTGTTCCATCCTAAAAATTCTATACCCTTCATTTTCAATTGCAAATCTAATAACTCACTCAACAATCACAAGGCTTGTGAAAATCAAAATTGTTTTACCAAATATCACTTTCCAATCCATCAAGATTCTTTGAATGGCCAAAACATGGCCATTCCAGTATCATTTTTGTAACACTCAAGCTAACTCTCCAAATTTCATAAGCCTAAATGTTATTATATTCATCCAATTTGTCCAAAGGCCAACACATGGTTATTCTAATCCTATCCTTTTTGCATCTTAGTGTAAAGACCAAAGCCTAAAAATTTCTATCACAAAAGCAAGTTCAAACCATCAAATTGAACAAATAGGAGCAATATTCAAGCCAAATTGAAATTTTCTTCTTTGCCAGCAATATCAATCACCAAGCTACATCATGATTCACAATTTAGGCTAAAATGTTGCATTTATCATAAGTCCAATTATCCAAATCTCCATTATAAATTTAAATTCGCCAATTAATCCAAAAGGCCAATTCATGGCCATTCAGCTCCATTAACTCTTATAATTTAAGCTAAATTCAAAGGCCTAAATTACTTCAGTTTCTAATCTCATTCAACCACCAAACGAAAATTCAATTAAATGAAATTCAGGCACCAAATTCAATTCTTCACAAATCACCAATTAAGATATCAACAACAATTTGCAAATAAATTTATATACCTTTCTTGAACCTTTTCATTTGATGGACTTTCTATTGAGCTTATTTGGTGATGGAGGTGCACTAATAAAATTGGTGAGAAATCCATTTGGATTGCCGTTAGAATTCACATGGACGACACTGGCATTGGACTTGACCAGGACTGGGACAACGACAATGGCAAGGTGTGATGTCGCACTGTAGCAAAGAGCAGTGCTATTGCTGGGCTCAGTAGCAATGTTACTGCTACGTTGACAAATGCCGCCACACAGCCGGCTATTGCAGGATTTCTTGACAGCGGTGCTGCTACAAGGTAAGAACCAGTGAAGAGGAGAACATTTTGGTGAAAATTATGGATGGGTATGATATTCTCATTTCAATTAAAAAAAAAAAGAGAAATAGACCTGGTGAAATGGCGAGACCAAGACCAACTCGAGCTACCGGTTAGGTGATAGAAATGACAGCTGCTTGAGTTAGGGAGTATGGCGATGTAGCAAAGCTAATCGGTGGAGAAGAACTAGAATGGATCGACGGCAGCAGGTTTGGGGAGATGGAGATAGCGGTGATCTGAGCTAGAGACACGACGCACGATCGGGAAATTAAAATGGATGGTCTATTGGGATGGAAACTTGTGACACGATGATGAGGGAGGTGCTGACCAGCAAAGGAGAACCAGAGCTGACCATTTGACAAGAGAAGAAGCAGCTGGTGCCTCTAGTTGCAAGCAGGGAGCAACGCACGCCGAATTGGAGTTACTAAACGGCGAGATGCCAGTGAAGTTGCTGAATGGCACAAATCCAGTGAGGTCGATGTAGTTTGGTGTTGCTGGAGAATTGGGTTCTAGGAATGAGGAAATTAATTTGGTTTGTTTAAGGAATAGAATGTTTTTTTTTTTTTTTTTAAATAAGGGGTAAGGTAAGGTGGGTGTGCAAAGTTCCTAATTTGAATTAAAATTTGTTGGAAATCTTGGCAGTCTTGATGGACAAGAATTGGTTTGGAAGGATTCTGTTAGATTTTGGGAAAGTTTTGAATTGTTGAATGGATTAGGGAAATTTTATAGAGGAGAAGGAAAATGAAAAATTGGTGGTTTAAATAAACAGTGCTTCTGAAAGTAGTATTTGGAAGAGTTAGAAGATGAAACAACTAAAGAGTTAGAAGTATTTGAATTTTGCTAATGTTCTGGTTCCCTAGTCAGCTTTGACTTTAATCTCTTGTTCTCTCTCTTCCACCACCATTTGTCACCTGAAGGAAACTGAATTTTAGGCCTTGGCACGTTGGACAATAAAATGATTAAGAGGGGGGTTAGTTTTTATATATGATTTTGGGCTTTAAGGCCAAAATATATATAAAAGGGGCAATTGTTTGTGCCCAAATTTAACAGACAGGCCCAGCCCATTAATTATAAACCATATGATTTAAATTTAATTAGTGGAAATGGAAGTGGGCAGTTGAAAATTAGAAGTGGTATGGGATGATGGTAGTTATTCAGTGGAGATGGGTGGTTATCTGAGGAAATAAAAAGGAAAAAGAGACAGGAAAAGAAAGGGAGACAGAAATCGACAACCAACAAAAAGACTACAGCAAAACTAAAATTTCTGAAGCAATTTTCTTTATTCATAGCTTATTTCTAGCATTTGCTTTTAATTTATTGTTAAAATTTCAATGCCTTTGTTTTATCAACATTTCCCTTTTAATGCAATATTCTCATTTTAATTAAGCCTTTAATTTTCAATTCTCATAAATTTTCAATTTTATTTACTGGCATTTGTTGAATCTAAGTGGACTGTGGCTAAGAAAACTTAGGGATCCATAATTCAATATGATATTAGAAGTCAATAGACGCAAAGATTTCGGTTCGCGTATCTCACACGTGTGGCACGCTCGAATTCTAAAAAATTCACTAACAAAAACATATAAGTCTTGATCGTTTAGAAATATTATTATTGTGGTCTACATATGGATTAGTTGGTGGTTGTATTTCAATCCTAGGTAGTTGAAAATTGGGTTAAATGCTTCATAACACTATAAAAATGGGTTAAATGCTTCATAACACTATCTAATTGTTAAACCATATTGTGATATGCCATTGGAATTAAATGTATGTGTGTGTATAATGTTTAGTTGATCAAGTTAATAATGATATTTACAAGAGTATTATAACATAAATTCCACTCTTTTAATCTGGGCAAAAAAAAAAAAAAAAAAATTTCCACTCTTTTAAGAGACAGAGAAACATGATAATGGGCTTATTTGCTTAGTTTCTAAAAAACACCACGTGTATATTTGAAATATTAGTGGTTCTGAATTTTTATTTTAAATATAACAAAATACAAAAAATCAATAATATAATAAAAGATTTTATTTGGGATTTATAATATTCACTTGTCTAATAAATTGTCAATCAATATTTTACTGGATCAAATCAGAAATATCAATGATAATGGGATTTTTATAGAATTTTTTTTTATTTTGGATATATGTTTGATTTATTTTGTTTGTATATTTAGTTGATGTTTAGTTGATTTGATAGATATGTTTAATTGATTTTGTTTTATTTTATTGTTATATAATGTTTTCTCAAATTATCTTTCTTATATAATTATTTTTTTATATTTATATTTTCAGTAGTGATAATATTAATTAACATTTCTAGTATTTGTTGTTATTAATGATAATTTATTAAATTTGAATATAACACATTTAAATTTAAAGAAAATAAAAATGAATATTGGATATAAATGATTATTCGGTTATATGTTTGGTTTATTTTATAAATATATTCGGGTATATGTTTGGTTGATTCGGGTATAAGTATGGTTGATGTTTAGTATGTAAATTTAGCATATATATACTAAACTTAAATCCAACATATACTCAAAATAAACTACATGTACACCATTTTGTTGAAGGGTATAAAAATATAAAAAATTTGTTGAAGAACATATTTTTGTAAAAAAAAGGTCAAAGAATGTACTTTTGTGGTAAGTTTGGTCAAAACATATTTTTGTAATATTGAGGTTTTTTTTAGGCATTTATGTAAAAATCTCTCTCTGTCTTCTTCTTCTTTTTTTTTTTTTTTAATTTTATTTTTTATAATTGATTTGACAAACAATCCACAATACTACGTGGACTTGGGTGTAATACCTTGAATTTTTGAACTTATTATATAAACTAAATTACCTAATTATTTACTTTATTAATAAACTATTACCAACACTAATTGTAATTTGTTATTTTATGAAACATTTTTCGATGATTTTATCGTATGATACAAATTGATTTATGTAACCAATTATTAAAAAGAATTTCAAAAATTAAATATTTATATATTATATATTATGGTTAATTTTAAAAGAAGATGATTAATTTATTAAATTGCTATACTTATAAAATTAATTCTATTAATATCAATAACTAAGAATCAAATTTTATATATACATTTATTTTAAAAATTATGATTTTATTATTATAAAAAAATTAGAAAATGAAAAAAAAAAAATGATCTGCAGCACATCTGATTAGCTAAGAGTAGCCAATCAGATGGCTGTGCAATTTCCCCATTAAACAGATGAGAAAGAGAGAGAGAGAGAGAGGAGCTACCGACTCGATCCATTGTCGTCCAGCCACCTCCGATGAGCACGCACCCTTCTAGCTTGAAGCCTAGGTGTTAGCAAGTTTGTAGGTGGAGGCAATGTCACCAACGGTGGCCTTCATTACTCCAATGCATCGTTCAGATGAGTCACTGGTGCCACTTGCTTCCCAAGCCATTTTTGGGAGCCATTCTTGGTGTTTCTGGTACCATTGCACTCATTGTTTCCCAAACTTCGTTTTGGTACCCATTACACTCCATGTAGCTAACCGAAGAGAGAGTGGAAATTGAGACCATTGAACCCTTTCGAGCATATTCTGGCGATTTGGTGCTGATTGAGGGTAAGTGAAAGTGATATTCAAGTTCAACTCTTCAAGACAAAACTTTTGGCATAGGTTTCATCACCAAATGCCACAATTCGATGACAATCTGGCAACCATATGGCAAGCAAAAAAGGTAGCAGCTTTTAAATTTTATGATAATGTCCATGGTAAAATTAGATTTGTTAAATTGTGAAGCTTAAGGTTAAACAATTATTAAGGAGAGATTATTATCAAGTTAATGAATTATATGTTATTTATTTATGTAATTATAGCATCAAACTAAATAATGGAACTTTGAGATGTTAGGGAAGATAGGATAATATTGTAATGTAGGCCTCGGATGGGCAATGATTAATTGAGTTATATTGGCTTTGTTGATGTGTTTCCATTAGAGGATTAAGTCAAACTTTAGGGGAGGTTCTGCCAAATTTTTGATAAATTCTTTAAATTTCTAGAAGAAATGTTAAAGGTTCTTGAGTAGTGAAGGGAGTAATGGCACAAAAAACAGAAGTGTGATGAGTGGGGCAAAACTTCAAACATTTCAAAAATTTTGCTCCACCAAATGTGATAGGTCCATTACCCACTCAAATAACCCATCAATTATGTGCAAAACGCATACAAGAAAAGGAGAAGAAGAGGAAGTATCATATAGCTTTCTCTTTAGCTCCTTCTTTCTTTAGCTTCTTAAGTGTGAAGCCTTTAGCTTGCTCACGCCAAGCTTCACCAAGTAAGAATTAAGGGTTCTTGTTGTTTTGGACTTGTTTCTACTATCACCAAGTCTTGTCTTTCTCAAAGATGATAAAGGAATGAAGAACTCTTTCTTGAAGCTTTCCCTCTCAAACTCTCTCCCAACTTTTACATGTAATAGTAGCTTAGAGTTAATGGAAAATTCTATAGTTCTCCACTAAGTTATTGACTTCTTATAGCCTTTTCACCATGTCTATCAACAATTGATCATTGTTTCATTAGTGGGAAGTATATTTGACTTGAAGTCATATTTGTCACCCATTAATGTTAGCTAAAAGTCCATTGTACCCTTATCATATAAGAACATTTACAACTTGCCATTAAGTGGAAAATCTCTAACCCCTAAAATCTCTCTCTTCCATATCTAATATCGATTTAAGCCCACATCACATGTGTTTTAGGGTTTAGGGATTCACTAAACCCATTTGTAAAAAACCACATCATATGTGGTTTAGGCTTCCATTAAATGTTTGAGCGCAATTAAATTTAGTCCAAATCTATTTCAATTTAGTCCTCACTATTTGTATCACATAAAAATCATGATTTAAATGAAATAAGCCCTTTGTGAATTAAACTCCAAGACATACTAGGGTCTTTATAAATTTAATTACAAGTTTAATTCAATTATCATTAATGAATTAATTAAACACTTTAATTAATCATTAATATAATTCTATATCTTTGATTGATGAATGATTTATGGTGTGTGACTTACTAGGTTCATGTTCTAATTAGCAATGGAAAAGAGAAAACTCCTTTTCTCACCTAATGTGAAATCCGCATTTCACACTTAGTCTCATAAGTCATGAGGGACGCCTAGCATAACTTATCACAACTACCTAATTAGAAATGAATGTCGGTGAACATATACATGAATATTACATGGACCATTGATCATAATTATCGTGCACTCAAATCCTTCTATTACGGATTCTCGATCTAGGCTAGGGTCATGGATTAGTCAAACCCCATATGCTTCAATCATATGATCTCATCTCAATTCTAGTTCTCAATAAACTCGATTCGTACTAGAAACTCTTTTCCAGTGAATCTCATCTGCCTTGGCCAAGGTCCTCGATATCAAGAACAATTAGATGTCATAGGATTCCTTCCTTGTTTGCCCAAGTAAATGGATTATTTCTTGGAGATCACTTACCTCCACATATCATTAGTTAGGGCCACCACATGCCACATGCCTTTGCATGAATAGCATTGGTATGTAAGTAGTAATAAATCCTAACCACCAATATGTTAGGTAATGTATCACCTCAAGTCAAAAGATTATATACATAATTATGATCTACATGATGAAATGTTGAAAAGTGGTAAAAATTCATGTATTCATCATCTAACGTCACTGTTCAACTGATTCATCTCTATAAGAGTTCACATATTATCACGACATCACATGTGTGTAGCATGAGACTCACTGCCTCCATCACTGTAAGTATCACATACTTATCATGGATGACAATAGAGGTTTGGTCTTCTAAATTAAAGATGCTAAATCAATAATCCTATAACCATGAACATATTTAAAGTATCTTTGTAAGAGAGATCTGTCTCTCACATTCTCAACTCTTTGAGAATTGATCCTCTTACAGAATACTTAAGGTTATATATATATATATATATATATATATATATATATATATATATATATATATATATATATATATATATATATATATATATATATTGTGAACCCTCAAATTTGTACCCTTATGATCCGGTTGCAGCTTGACACCTACTAAGAATAGTGCACTATGCATACGGCGGTCCCGCTAACCGGTTAGCAAGTAGGGGTCAAGGGGGCAATGCCCCGTTGAAAAATAAATTTCCTGAATCTTTCACCTCCAATCAACTGCTTTTTAGTCACAAACTAATAGGATCAAATCGGGCTCGAATCGAAACTGAAATGGACTATAAACAAACGAAACAGGTCGAACCAGTCAATCAGCACACGCTAGGCACGCCAGCCATAGGTGACATGAAATCCATGTCAGAGGAATTGGCGGCACATTGGAAGTTCGGCGAGCTACCGGTGTCGCCTGTGCTGCTGATAAGCTGCCTGTGCCGCCGTCCGTACTGCCGGCGCCCTCCTCAGCAGCTCTATAAATAGAGCCTCCTTCCACCTCATTTGGGAGGATTCCAAGGTAGAAAATCTCTTATACTGATATACTTATTGTGTTTAAGCTCTATGTGAAATTTCATACAAAAGAGCTATTGTTTCAATTTCGATTTATATTCATTACGCTATTTTACTAATCTTTTGTTGTTAAGCTTTAGATTCCAAGGGTTTCGAATCCAAGGTGGAGTTGAGATCAGAAGCTAAGCTCGTTCCATTCATCCAAAAGACAAGGAAAGCAAAGGTATAATCTTCTTTCCATTCTCAAGATTCTAAACTCAGATATAGAATTCTCTTTAGGTCTAAAACAGAAAAGATCTAAAATTTATTAATTTGAGAATTAGAATTAAATTAATAAACAAACCAATACTTTTTTCTAGAACCCCTCCTTTGCAAGAAGGAAGAGCTGCGTGGGGTTTGATTCCTATTCAATAGGATACGCTGGCTCTCATTCTGAAAAGGCATCGACTCCAAAATCTTTTTATTAACATTTTTTCCCTTTTACTCTGATTTATTTATATTAATCCTTAATTTTTGATTCCGTATTAACTTAGTTGAGGATTGTGTGCTTTCCCTAGTACCTATAAGGGCTAGAGGAAAGATTCTCTTTATTTTAATCGTTTTGGCTTTGTAACAATTAAGTATGATTTATTTTACTTATTTATCTATAATTGTCATTCCATCTTACTATATATATCTATTTCATGCATCATTATTGTCACGCCCCAAACCCGAGAGCATGTGACTGGTATTAGGACACGGGAAATGCACGTGACTACCACTGCCCGTAGTAAGCCTAACCTAAGACACACAACTGAAAGCCCAAACTAAAAAGGGCTATGGGCCCAAATAGGTTAAGCAGATCCAAAAGAATCACAACATAAAAATAAAGATCTCATTGAGCCAACAACTCATTTATTTCATTTATCTCAAAAATGTAGTAAATTACAAAAGTTCTGCTTAACAACATATTTCAACTCTTTAAGATATGTATCTGAGTATTAAACAAAATACAAATACAAGATGTAACATTGCGGAGTTCTAGAGCTATAATACAAATATACATCTATTACATGTATTCTTAATAGCCAATAATACAAACTACTGCCGAAGGGAAATTGGCAGTTTGCTCAGTTACAAGTCCTTCACAAGCTCATTCCCTGATCTGAAAACAACAAGATGAATAGGAATGAGCGTTTGACTCAGTGAATGATACCAGCTAACATATTAAACCGGTATCCTACAAATGGACTCTAATGCACATGTTATGTATTATGTCAAAGACACAGATAATTCATATCATCAAACAAGGATGAGATACGGTCCATAGTACTACTCTAATACTCAATATGGGGAGCCGATCCCCCTATCCTGGCTCTCTGAATTCAATAATCTGTCTCTTATATCCAAAGGGCCCGGCCATCACTAATCTGTACCACGCAGCCCTGACTCGACTAACAGCAGCCCTGGTGATGAGCAGGCCCAGCCGGCATCCATCAGTCGTAGCTCATCTTCTAAATCTCAATAGAATCATAATCATAATAGTATCCATATCCATATTCATCTCAAAAGTTCCTAAGTGGTACTGCACCCTTTCGACCTCCATCCGTCAATCACAACCACAATATAGCATAGAATACAAAATATCAGTTCATCATTCCATTCACAGTCAAATGTTACATGCTTATATATGCAGTAGTAGTGCATAATATACATATATATACACATAGCAATGCATATGAAATGAAGACAGGATAATACATTAGTGAGTATCACTCACCTAGTTGATGACACGTCTGATTAACTTCTCTCGGAAGTGTAACCTTGACGACAGAAGCCAGATACATTGATTCTAAATAACAAACAATATCATTAGAACAAGAACGACTCACTTAACTAGAATAAACCTTGGTCACAAATTACGATAAATAATGCTCACCAAAAATATGAACATTAACCAATCGTCACAAACTCACTACCAACGGACTCATCTCAACGCGTAGAATCTGAGAATACAATTCGTTTCTTCTGGTTCGTCGAAACTTAAGTCGGCAGTCTGGTCGATCACCGGAGTTCAGTCAAAATCAACATCATCCAAAATTAGTAATTTATATACCAAATTAAAGCTTAGAGAAAGAGGAGTCTGATGGTACCAAAATCACCTTGAATGAACGTCAGAACTGGCCAAAATTTAGCTCAAAAGTTTCTGTCGGTGGACGTTGCGGCGGCGCGTGTAGCGGCTGGCGACCGCTGACAGCGGCGATCTTCAGTGGACGGCTTGGTCAGCACCTTAGGAACCTCCCTGGCCGGTGTGTGTCGACTTTCGGTAACCGGACGATGGTCCGATGGCAGGCAGTTCTCCTTCTCTCTCTCTCTCTCTCTCTCTCTCTCTCTCTCTCTCTCTCTCTCTGCTGCCTCTCCCTGCAGGCAGCCTGCACTCCTTCTCTCTCTCTATATATAATAATAATAATAATAATAATAATAATAATAATAATAATAATAATAATATTAATAATAATAATAATAATAATCATAATAATGAAAATGATAGTAATAATAATAATAATACTAATAATAGTACTAATAATAATAACAACAACAATAATAATACTAATAATAATCATACTAATAATAATAATAATATTATCACTAATAACACAATAATAATGATAATAATAATAATAATAACAATAATTCATAATTTACATATTAAGAATAATAATTCAATTAATACAATTTATTCATAATAATAGTAATTATAATGGAAATCCAAACTTTCGATAAAGATATTATAATTAAACTTATAATATTAATGAATACCTTTATTGATACTCAAAAATACAATTTCTCCAAAAACTCACATTAACATTTTCCTAATAATATACATATATAATACTTAAATAAAATTACCATTAACAATACATATTCAAATAGTATGAATATTTATAATTTAGTAAAATATAATTCCAATTCTTACTTTAATAAGGAAAATAATAAAATATACATTTTAATAAAATATAACTTATAATATTTACTTAATTAAATCAATAAAATAATAAAATATTATCATTCCGTACAAAATAGAATTTTTGAAAAATAATTAAAAATTTAGGGTATTTTAATTCTTCCCCCCTTAAGAAAATTTGTCCTCGAATTTTCAAACACAACACTTTACAATTAAACTTCTCCACCACACTTCCACTGCGCACTTCGATACACTCTAAACCATAGGTAAGGTAACATAACAAATCAATTTCAACAAAACACAAAATTATATAACCAATCCTCTAATAAAATCCTTCTAATACACTATCTAATCTATTAAGCCTTACAACAATTATCTAATCATTCTTTATTTCTATATCTTGGTTTAATCACAGCTAAAACTAACACAATTCTTGATTTCACATTCGATCAATCGTAATCTTAAACATATCTTATCTTTAAGTCCTTATCAATACTAAAGCTAATATTAATGCCCAACTTATTATTTCCATTTATTACTTATTATATCAACCAGATAAGAATCCATCAGATAACTCTAAGTTAATAACACCCTTAACTTTTATAATTCATTCCCAGACAAATAATAATTATTACTTAAGCTCTCATAACCTCGATAAATATTCTCATGTCTAGTATCTCACCAAAATTATAATTTCTATTATATTTAATCATAACGATAACTCCGATAGTAATTTCCTTAATCCTTTCACCAAATAAAACATATCAATACTTGATAGTTTGCTTTCCACTCTTACTTACTTTAACTAATTTCCTCAATATATATCACCCTTGTCAAGGGTTTCCTCCCTCTAGGATAGCCAAAAAATGGTACCTATCAGCATATATGCATACGTACTAATTAATATACAAAACCAATAATTTTACCATTCATTTCAACATCCTTTATATTAATAGAGTCATCAAGAAATTTGGTTAACTCTAAATACATCTGACCTGCTGACAATTATTTTCGACTTACTTTCGTTCCATAAAATACTTTAACATTATAGCTTAAACAGCTATTGCTTCACAACCCTATACACTTAACCTATAACATCATTCTATTTCTAAATTTCCATCAATATTTCATTATCTTTCATATTTCTAATCCTTCCATTTATGCACATAAAATAAGAAATTCATTATTATTACTGATACTCAATAAAATCTCCACGCAGGGTTTATGTCTTTCTCAATTTATGTCATTCCATTTTAATCTCAACTTAAATATATATACTTCATGCATATGTTCAAATAATAACTCTACTTATGGCATACTAAAATTCTTTTCTTTAATAAAATCAATACTTAATCTTTAGTCATTCCTCCAACATAGCATAAAATCTAATACCTCAAAATATTATCTCATTCTGAGAACTTAAATCCACTTCAGGTATGTCCAAAATTGTTTAAATTTGCAAAACTATTTAAAATCATTCGTAGTAATTAAAACATTTTCACTTTTATTTTAGAACTCAAAGTACTGTGTCCAGGGATACTACACAATATGCAATTTTAATGCAATACTCAATGAAGGACAGGATGTATAAATAATGACTAATAACTTTATGATGCGTGACTCAACAGATGTAGATAGACAGACACACTGGACGCAGGTATAGAGTCCTAAAATAATAAATTCTCAAAACTGGTGTTAAAATCATACTTTAAAATCAATTATCATCTTTAAATCCATTTAAAGCATTCCGTTTCCAAATCATTTAAAATTTTTAATAAATTATTTATACCCTTTTTTGGATTAAGTTCTCAGGGATCCTTAAATTCAATTTCTTACATCTCTTAAATTCTAAACTAAAACCATATCATAATCTTTGTTCTATTTCAATAGAATACCCCAACTCAATAAACCTTATAATCATCAAATTAATTCCACTTAAATCTATGAACTCCTAAATCATCACAATCATTAAAAATTATACAAAATACACCCAAACTTAATTATGCAAAGTATACCAATACTTAACTATTCTTATATACTATATTAAACTTAACTTATACAGAAAAAGGGGTGCAACACCCAGGGTTACACAATCTACTGAAGCAGTGTCTCTAGTCCCATTACCTGCCTCAACAAAGCCTCCACACATCACAACTAAAATGAAAAGAAAAATCTTCCATCACAACAAAGAAAAGAAGAAAATATACTTAGACAGATCCAGGGCCCTGCAAACCTAGCAGGTCTCATACCATAACTACCACTGACATCCACTACAAATTTCTTAACCTATCACTTCTTGATAGGCTCATGCGAGGGAGACAAATTCATAACATCATCATCATCATCATACTGGCTGAAAAAGGTGTCTCATCACGTTTAGTAGAGTCTGAAGAAGGCTCCATAAGGTGAGTCCAAATGTGGTTAGTGGGGTCAAACTTATCATCATTAGGCACTATGGGCTGAGGACCATCTCTCCGGTATAGTTCCTTAAGACAATTCTGATCCCAATCATCCAGAGCATTATTAATCTCACAACAATACTCAGGAGAAAAATCCCACCATGGAGCACCAGGTTCACTAGAGGGCCACATCTCACGCAAAGGAGCATTGTTCTTCTCGCACATAAAGTGCTAGAAGGCAGTAATCTCATCTGTATAATCAAAGACATCCTTATAGAATGAAAAGTAACATGACTTATACATAAGAACTTGAGGATTCACGACCAGACGAGTGCTTGAAAGATCGCTTACAGCAGTATAAGGACGATGGAAAACCAACAGAGTTCGAACGGTAGGACCATCTGTCCAAAAAGACTTACCCAAACTCATGATATGAAATCTCATCCACTGGTCCAAAGGGTTAAACCAACGCAGGAAAGTAACCAAATGTGGATTAGCTGCATTATTGTCGTCCAAACACTGGATATACCTCAGAAAATGAAAAGGCTGAATTTCTATAGCAATATGATAGAGATGAAGGAAATACCACAAAAAGCAAAGGAATTCTTTAGGCCATATCCAAAATGAATCCACTGTCATATCCATGAAAGCATATGGCCTCAAAAAAGGATATTCAGGGTGGATAGTTAGTTTTTTCATAAACCGAGAGCCATACTTTTGAATGAGACATGTTTGACACTTAAAGATCTGCTCAGAGGCCAAATTCTTAAGGGCTCTTTCAGAAATATTACTTCGGATCTCTGGGGGAAGGCCTTTGTAAAGAAAAGGATCAGGTCCAGGGGGAGAGGAAGATGAAGAGGATGCCATAAAATTAAGGTGGTAAATAGAAGGGATAACTATTAGGTCAAAAGAAAAATTTTCAACTGAGGAAGAAAGTTAGAACAAGGTAATGAGTTGCCTAATACCTGTGTCTCCAATAAATAATGAACTCAACTTCCTTACCGACAAAACTACAGTAAACTTTCCTCGAAAATTGGTTTAGCTAATAACAAAGTCTTATCCGGATATAACTGATGAAACCAGTCAAACAACTACAGCCCTCAACCCTATCTAAAATGACAAATATTTAATTGCATGTGGCTGAAAATAATCATATCACTTCACAGGATAAACAGAAATGGGGCAAGCTAGGGCTTATCTTATCTTTTAGATAATAGAGTACTCCCCGTACAATAGAATACTAGCAAAAGAAATCTCCAGACCTGATACTCTAATAATCAAGAAAAACAAAGATGTCACTGACATTACCACATCTTTTATACTTTCTAACTAATAATTAACAACTGTATTAAATCTTAACAGATAAGCATTAAGCTTGTTGTTAACTAACATCTCAACATAACACCATGTTAACATTGAATTAGAAGTAAGAGAAACTCAAAAGACAATTAAGAATCCTATACTCCGCATGTTACTAAAACAAAGACCCACAACACTGAATATATTAAAAGTCACAAGATCTTTGCTCTGATACCACTTTTGTCATGCCCCAAACCCGAGGGCATGTGATCGGCATTAGGACACGGGAAATGCACGTGGCTACCAGTGCCCGTAGTAAGCCTAACCCAAGACACACAACTGAAAGCTCAAACTAAAAAGGGCTATGGGCCTCTAAATAGGTTAAGCAGATCCAAAAGAATCACAACATAAAAATAAAGATCTCATTGAGCCAACAACTCATTTATTTCATTTATCTCAAAAATGTAGTAAATTACAAAAGTTCTGCTTAACAACATATTTCAACTCTTTAAGATACGTATCTGAGTATTAAACAAAATACAAATACAAGATGTAATATTGCGGAGTTCTATAGCTATAATACAAATATACATCTATTACATGTATTCTTAATAGCCAATAATACAAACTACTGTCGAAGGGAAATTGGCAGTTTGCTCAGTTACAAGTCCTTCACAAGCACATTCCCTGATTTGAAAACAACAAGATGAACAGGAATGAGCGTTTGACTCAGTGAATGATACCAGCTAACATATTAAACCAGTATCCTACAAATGGACTCTAATGCACATGTTATGTATTATGTCAAAGAGACAGATAATTCATATCATCAAACAAGGACAAGATACGGTCTACAGTACCACTCTAATACTCAATTTAGGGAGCTGATCCTCCTATCTTGGCTCTCTGAATCCAATAATTTGTCTCTTATATCGAAGGGGCCCGGCCGTCACTGGTCTGTACCACGCAGCCCTGACCCGACTGATAGCAGCCCTGGTGATGAGCAGGCCCTGCCGGCATCCATCAGTCAGAGCTCATCTTCTGAATCTCAACAGAATCATAATCATAATAGTATCCATATCCATATTCATCTCAAAAGTCTCTAAGTGGTACTGCACCCTCCCGACCTCCATCTGTCAATCACAACCACAATATAGCATAGAATACAGAATATCAGTTCATCATTCCATTCACAGTCAAATGTTACATGCTTATATATGCAATAGTAGTGCATAATATACATATATATACACACAGCAATGCATATGAAATGAAGACAGGATAATACATTAGTGAGTATCACTCACCTAGTTGATGACACGTCCGATTAACTTCTCTTGGAAGTGCAACCTTGACGACAGAAGCCAGATACATTGACTCTGAATAACAAATGATATCATTAGAACAAAAATGACTCACTTAACTAGAATAAACCTTGGTCACAAATTACGATAAACAATGCTCACCGAAAAACGTAAACGTTAACCAATCGTCACAAACTCACTACCAACGGACTTTTCTCAATGTGTATAATTAGGAAATACAATTCGTTTCTTCTGGTTCATCAAAACTTGAGTCGGCAGTCTGGTCGATCACCAAAGTTTGGTCAAAATCAACATCATCAAAAATTAGTAATTTATATACCAAATTAAAGCTTAGAGAAAGAGGAGTCCGATGGTACCAAAATCACCTTGAACGAACGTCGGAACTGGCCGAAATTTAGCTCAAAAGTTTCTGTTGGCGGACGTTGCAGCGGCGCATG
>CANTUT010000479.1:52500-77500 GCA_947687605.1 Reutealis trisperma
AACCAATATCTCTTAGAGAGTCCTCCAGAGCCTAGCCTCTGAGAAAATTTTTAAATATAAAAAATACCTTGTTTGAAAATATGGTCCCAATTCATTAGTTAACTAGTCATACACCCCGAATATCCTTCCTAAGACTTTACGTCTTTATGGATATGACACTAGATGCCTTTTGGATATGGCCTAAGGAGTTTCTTTATTTTCTATGGTATTTCCTTCATCTTTACCATATTGCTGTGGAAATCCAACCCTTTCATTTTCTTCGATATATTCATTATTTGATGCAGTTAATCTACATATGATGACCTTTTTACAATGGTTTAATTCTCTCAATTTGTGGGTTGATTTCCTTACTATAATATTGCGTAAATCATTTTTGACAGATGGCCCTATGGTCCGTACTATGCTTATTTTCCATTGTCCTTATACAGTTGTGGATGACCACTTTTCAGGCACCCGTCTAGCCTTAATCCTTAAGTTCTTACCTATAAATCCTACTACTTTTCATTCTACAGAGATGGGTTTGATTTTTCAAATGAGTTTATTGCCTTTCAGCATTATATTTGTGAACGAAACAACATTGCTCTATGTGAATTATGGCCTCTTATGGAATCTGATGCCCCGTGATGGAAATTTCCTCTTGAATATTATTGTAACATTTCTGCCACTAAGGAGGATTGGGACAAATATTGTCTTAAGGAATTGTATTAGAGGGATGGCCCTTAATCCATAATGCTAAAGGGTAATAAATTTGACCCCATGAACCACATATGGACTTACCTTGTAGAGCCTTCACCGGACTCCTTAGAATTTGATGAGATAACCATTTATAGTAAGTATGATGATGATATCATGAATCTGTCTCCTTCATACGAAGTTTCAGATATTTATGATGGTTGTGGTTAAGGAGTATGTTATTGGGTGCCAAGCCTATTAGGGTTAATAGTCATACGAATGAATCTCCTTCGGATCAGTGCATGCTTTTTCTCTTTTTGTGTTATGTATGAGTGTTACTTTGAGGCAGAAAATAGAACCAGAGACACTGCTTGCCATCAAATAAAATAAAGTGTTGTATGTGTGTGTCGCATTTGATTAGCACATATATTAATGTTATGGTTGCTATAGACATAGAATGAGAGATATTCTTAGTAAATAGGTTGCAAATGTTCATAGTAAGCCTAGTGATAAGTGGAATTTTAGTGGGTAAAAGGTAAGTAATCAGTATTGGCGCCATTAATTTAAAACTTTATAGGTAAGATTAAGTATGAGTGCTTTGTAATTAATTTAGTACTGCTAGTTTGACTTAGTAATAGTTTTGGCTTGCACTATTCCAAACGTAATCCCACTAGGTTGTAGGGTAGTAATTTGGCCAATCAGTAAACCTCGTCCAAACGGAGGTTAAGTATAGAATGGTCATTAAAAAGTGAGATGTGCTTATAAGAAATAAGTAGAACCTTTTGAAAATCTTGTTAGTGAGAGAGTTGGTATGAACCATAGGATTTAGAAGCTAACAAATTAATTATTTCGTAAGAATAAGTTATGGTTTTAGTAATGAGTAAGAGAAATTAAGATAATGATAATTATGAGAAAATTTATTATGGTGTCCAGCGGTTTGAGGATTATGAGAACTATTTTGTAATTATAAGTTGTTGATATACATTATTGTCATGGTTTACTAAGGCAAGCTATCTTAAGTATGAAATAATAAATTATATTAATGAGTATCTATGTTTTTCCTATCTAGAATAACCTTATGATGTGATATTAATCGAAAGTATCAAATTAGAATCTAATAAGGGTGCTAGGAACTAATTTGAGGTTATGAATCAATGTCATGCATAGTCATATGGTGAATTTATATGTGAATATATCTGCCTATAAGAATTAAGATAAGTTTAAGCCTACTCTAAATAGATGAATGGATGGGATGTGAATTGATATGTGCCATTAAAATTGTGAGTACAATAATATCTACTTGAAGTTATTAAATATTAAGAAATGATTTTGGTGTGGAATAGAAGTCTTAAATGAGAACTAATATGGAGTTACAAGGTAGCAACATGCAAAAATATACTCCCGCCATCCTAAAAACATTGTTCACTATTCCTTTTTAAGATGTCTTAAAATACTTGCCCACGTTAAAAATAAATATAGGTATTATCCATTTTATCCTTATTAATTGAAAGGTGTGTATTCTCAAAATTAATAATATAGTAATAAATGAGTATATGCAAGGGTAAAAGTGAAAAAATATAATAAAATTTATGAGTTGGCAAACAATTAATAATATGTTCTTAAACTGTGTGAGAAAAAAAAATAGACAATCTTTTTAGGATGGATGGAGTATATGCTTAAGATTAAAAATAAGGATAACATTGAGGTTAAAAGATATAAGAATTATATAGATGTTTTATTTAAGTAGTAATTGGATTAGTTAATTCCTTGTTTTAAGTGGATAGGTTTGGTTGGATAGGATGATTGATGTAAGATTATAAATTAATAATGGGAGTATGATTAAATTAGTAATATGATATATAGAAAGATATGTCAGTGGGAAGTTTAAGCGAGCTAAATAAGAATAATGCATGTAAATGAGTAAGTGCTTGTCATGTAGTAGAGGTATGTAATTATAAGATATTAAGAATGGAAATAGTTAAATGATATTTTAAGTAAGAGTAGTATAAGACACGGGTATTTATATTTAGAGACTATGATTATAGAACTATCTGTTGGAAGTTATTAAGAATTAAGAATTAGATTATTTAGGTAGTAAATGCGATAATTAGCGAATAAGAGTGATACTTAAATGGTTAAAGTTGATGACAATATATATTTTCGATATTGTTCATTGAGGTTATTTAGAATTAAGAATTAATTGCTCATATGATTAATGTGACAGGTAATGAATGGGAGTGATGGTTAAGGTGTTAATATTGATGTCAGTATTAATAAGTACGTAAGGAAAGGTATGCTTAAGGTTATAATTGATTTGAAGTAAAATTTAAGGTTGTAGTAACTATATTTAAGATTTTTAGGAATAAAGAGATATTAAATATAAAACCTTTGAGAGAGTTAATAGTCTGTGAGGCCTCGCCCGAGCACCAGTCCAATCCACTAAAGGGAATCAAAATGCTCATTTGGGAAAGACCTCACGAGGAAGCCCTCAGGCTTATCTTTGATAAATTTGAAAGTTGTTTTTAGGAGTTGCCACCTTAATTTAGTTTTATTTAGGAAAATATAAGGAAAAAACCCATTTGACTGCAATTATAACCCAAAAGAAAAAAGGATCACTAGCCTCAAAACCAAAGAAGATTTGGAGACTAGATTTTTGATTTATTTTAACAAAATAAGTTTGGCCAATTAATATAAAAGTGACTTAAAATATATTTCATGAATGAACTAAAATGCATGAACAGTTTATAATATGCATGATTATTCAATCTACAAAGTTTATACACAATTAGAATTCAAAATAAAAGTGAGTTAATGTTACAATAAAATCTAAACTTTAGGGATACCTCCTCTAGCCCTTATAAGTTCTAGGGAAATCACACATTCCCCAAACTAATCCTAATAACAAAGTAACAGAAAACAAATACAAAAGTAAGTGAAGAAGGTGATAAAGGGATAGTTGATTAATTTTAATTGGATTCGATACCTGAACCAAGCGTGCCTACGTATCCCTTTGAATGAGAATCAAAATCCACGCAGTTCTCCCATCTTGCGAAGGGGTTAGTTTAGCCTAGCCACTTCATCATGTTTTGATTGATTGATTACAAGAAGGTTGAGTTAATTAATTAATTTAATTGATTACCAAGTTGATTAGCTAGCAACCAAGGTAAATCAATTTAATTAACTAACTAAAAGATGCAAGGAAATTAAGGGAAAAGAAGCTTACCTCGAATGGCGGGCGACGGCTGGCTTTAGACGGCAACGGCGGCTAGCTTTCATGGCCGGCGGCTAGCTTAGGATGGCAGACGACAGGCGGTGGCTAGCATTGGATGGCAGCTGTGAGGCCTCGCCTGAGCACTGGCCCAGTCCGCTAGAGGGAACTTGGATGCTCATTTGGGTTTAGACTCACGATGGAACCCTCAGGTTTGAATTTGTTTAATTTTGAAACTAATTTTTGGAGTCGCCATCCTAATTTATTTTTAAATAGGAAAATTGAGGAAAAATCCAATTTGACTCCAATTTATTAATTTCTTAGTTAATTTACCCATGGATAAAATCACTAGTTTTCGAACCAGGTTGAGTTCGGGGATAAGGTTTTTGATTTTAAATAATTTGAATTTGGCTCTTAAGTTTAATTAGACTAAAAAATTAGATTTCATGAATGACATTTATAAGATGATATTAAAGAGAATGCATGAATATGGTATAACATGAATGCATGGTGAAAATAAAACATTCACAAATTAATTAAAAAAAAAGGAGAAAAGGGGGATTGATTGGAATTTGGGTTTGCGGTTTGGATTTAGATTCCAAACGTGCCTACGTACCCCATTGAATGGGGATCAAAACCCACGTAGTTCATCCACAGTTAAGTAGAGGGGTTTAAGAGTTGATCAGATTGATTTTGATTTGGGTGTTTTGAAAGTGAAGGAAAAAGGTTGATACATTTGCTTTTGATGGGTGGAGAGTTTTACCAGACCGAAGTTCCGTTTTATCGGGATCGGATAATTGGATGGATTAGAAGATTAATTAATTAATTAAAATG
This sequence comes from Reutealis trisperma, assembly GCA_947687605.1. NCBI lineage: Eukaryota > Viridiplantae > Streptophyta > Magnoliopsida > Malpighiales > Euphorbiaceae > Reutealis > Reutealis trisperma. The sequence goes on from CANTUT010000479.1 coordinate 57,215, forward strand.
ATTAATTAATTAATATGATGGAAAGGATGGAGGATTAATTAATTAAAAAGATTAATTAATTAATTTAGATGAAAGGTGGATTGAGAAAAAGGATTAATTTGATTTTGGAAAAAGAAATTATTTTTGAAAAAAGAGTGATTAATTATTTAATTAAAAAGATTAATTATTAATTAATTTAGTGATTAATTAAAAAAGAGTTTTAGTTAATTAAAAGATTAATTAACTTGGTTAGGGTGAGGTAATTAATTAATTACAAAGATTAATTAATTAATTAGAGAGTGATTGGGGGAGAAGAAGAGAGGAATTTGAGGATAGTAATCTACTCAAATTCAAGAGGTGTGTAGAAATGGAGGAAACGGGGAGGTATTTATAGGAAAAGTGAGTGAGGGTAGTTTAGGTAATGAAAATGTAAAAAGACCATGAGGGGTAGGGCTAGAAATGGCTAAAAATTATACTGAAAGGGGTAAAAGGGTCATTTTCTACACAGGTAGGGCCCACAAGGATTAGAAGCACGTAGAACTTGGTGCGGTGCCGCACCAAGCTTGTGCGGTGCCGCACCAAGCTTGTGCGGTGCCGCATTAGACATTTGCAGCATGCCGCAAATAAGGCGTGTGGTGCAACACATGTCTGACGCGGCATCGCACTCCTGTTTTGTGGCAGCCACGTGGCGTTGGCACATTTTCTGAGGTTTTTTTTTTTTTTTTTTTTTTTTTTTTTTTTTTTTGAGATTGATTGTTGGTATGGAGTTTGGGAAATTTGGATGTTTGGTGGCAATGTAAATGAAGTCTAAAAAAATTTCTTTCAAGGGCGTTGCCCCTGAACCCTCATCCGCTAACCGGTTAGCGGGACCACCGTAATAGCTCCGCATAGCGTGTTAAACTCAGCAAGTGCTAAGGTGGTATTTAGATGATGAGGGTGCAAAATTGAGGGTTCATAGTTGCCTCCTCATCAAAATCAGCTTTGAACAAAAGGTGATTCTGATGATTGTGAACATTGGGAAGAGGTGCCATATCAGATTCTGGGCTTGTGTGTTCTTGTCAGGTCCTTTAGGAGGAGGCCCTCTAAGATAAATGAGATTTTATCAGTGGCTATCTGTTCGGCCTTGACATTGAATATGAGAATGGTCTTGGTGAATTTCAATCAAGGCTATCTGTTCGGCCTTAATGTTGGAGATAGAGAAGGTTTTGTAAATTTCAATCAAGGTTATCCGTCCGGCCTTAATATTGGAGATAGAGAAAGTTTGGTGAATTTCAATTAAAGTTATCTGTCTAGCCTTAATGTTGGAGGACAAAAAAGGTATAGTAAATTTCAATCAAGGCTATCTATCTAGCCTTAATGTTGGAGATAAAAAAAGTTTGAAGTGAATCTCAATGAAGGCTATTTGTCTAGCCTTAATATTAGAGATAAAGATGATCTGAAGTAAATCTCAATCAAGGCTATTTGTCTGACCTTAATATTGAAGGTAAAGAAGATTTGGGTAAATTTCAATCAAGGCTATCTGTTTGACCTTAATATTAGAGGTAAAGAAGGTTTGGGGTAAATCTCAATCAAGGCTATCTGTCCAGCTTTAATGTTGGAGGTAAAGATGATTTGGGTAAATCTTAATCAAGGCTATCTATTTGGTCTTAATGTAAAGAAGATTGGGTAAATCTCAATCAAGGCTATCTGTACAGCCTTAAAGAAGATTTGGGTAAATCTCAATCAAGGCTATCTGTTTGGTCTTAATGCTAGAGGTAAAGATGATTTGGATAAAAAAAGATGGAAAGTGGAACCATATAGATGTCTAGGTAATCGTTTCTAGACATTATGGGTGAAATTGATAGATTGGATAAAAGAGATGGAAAAAAGAACTACATGGATGTCTAAGTGACCGTTTATAGACATTTATAGGTGGAAGAGAATTTTGGACAAGATATTTTAGTGAAAGGAGAGTCTCGACCTATAGCGAGTCAACTCTAGAGATTTTGACAAGATTTTGATTGTGCCAAAGAAACTTGGGCTTCTGACTGTGAGGGGTTGGGCCTTTTAGAAAGCTCAACGGAACTTTGCCGGGAGTAAAGGGACTTTGAAAGTCACACTTTATTGATTAGATCTGAAAAGGTATCATTTAGCTTAAAAGAAGCATAGGTCAGCTTTTAAGAGGTGTCGGTTAGCTTTGAGAAAGCACTGGTCAGCTTTAGGAGATGTAAATGAGGCTATTGGCTTAGCTTGTGTATGATGGTGCACGATTGCAGATGATTGCATAGGTGCTATTACACAAATGATGCATGCATTTTTCAAAATTCATAGACTTTTTGTTTGAATTTAATGCCATGCATGATTTGTGATGATGCCTATAATGAATGATTGCATGGATGCATGAGGGTGAATGTGACTTTTGTGTCGCAAAAACATGCATTTGTGGATTGAGAAACTTTGCAAAGTTTGAGAAACTCAACTTGGATTGGTATGGGATATTTGCCATGTTGGCATTATGAGGAGTTTGATCAGATTGAAATTTTTCCGAGGGCTTGATTTAGGTTTTGGAATCCGGTGGCTCGTGGTTTTTGTTTTCGTGCTGCAAAAGAGGAGTTGTGTCCCACCTTTAGGAAGTTCAATGCTATGACTTGGCTATGACTCCGAGGCAACTCTGGTGGTGCCAGAGTTTAAAGTTTGGCATTTTCAATATTTTTCAAGAGTTAATGGACTTGCCTGAGGATGTCGCAAGTGTGAGATTTCACCCAAGCATCGGCCCGGTCCGCTAGAGGGAACCAAGGTGCTTGTTCATATTTAGACTCATGATGGAACCCTCAGATTCAGATTGGTTGATTTTAAAAAATGATTTTTGAGAGTCGCCACCCTAATTTTCTTTTAAATGGAAAAATTAAGAAAAAACCCGGTTGACTCCAATTCATTAATTTTTAATTAATTTGCTCATGGATAAAATCACTAGCCTCGAACCAGGTTGAGCTCGGGGACTAAGTTTTTGGTTTTAAATAATCTAAATTTGGCTCTTAAGTTTAATTTGATTTGAAAATTGGATTTCATGAATGACAGATATTATAAGATGATAATTTATAAATAAGATGCACGAATATGACATGAGTGCAAGGTGAAAATTAAAATAAAACATCCACAAATTAAAAAGGGAAAAATAGATGGATAGAGATTTGGATTTGAGGTTTGGATTTAGATTCCAAACGTGCCTACGTACCCCATTAAAATGGGGATCAAAACCCATGTAGTTCATTCCACAATTAAGTGGAGGGATTTAGGGGTTGATCAGATTGATTGATTTGATTTGGGTTTGAGAGGAAAAGGCTTATACCTTGACTTTTAGTAGGTGGAGGGTTTTACTGGACCGAAATTTCATTTTATTGAGACCGGGTGATTGGATTGATTGGGAGATTAATTAATTAATTAAAAAGATTAATTAACTAATTAATATGATGAAAATGATAGAAGGATTAATTAATTAAAAAGATTAATTAATTAATTTGGATGAAAAGTGGATTAAGAAAAAGGATTAATTTGATTTTAGAAAAAAGTGATTAATTAATTAAAAGGATTAATTAATTAATTTGGATGAAAGGTCGATTAAGAAAAATAATTAATTTGATTTTGGAAAAAAGTGATTAATTAATTAATTAAAAAGATCAATTAATTAATTAATTTTAATTTTAAAAAAAGAGTTTTAGTTAATTAAAAAGATTAATTAACTTGGTTAGAGTGAGATAATTAATTAATTAAAAAGATTAATTAATTAATTAGAGAGTGGTTGGAGGGAGAAGAAGAGAAGAATTAGTAGATAACCATCAATACTAATTCAAGAGATGTGTGAAAATGAGGAAATGGGAGAGCCTATTTATAGGCAAATGGGGTTGAGTAACCATCAATACTAATTCAAGAGATGTGTGAAAATGAGGAAATGGGAGAGCCTATTTATAGGCAAATGGGGTTGAGGGTAGTTTAGGTCATGAAAATGTGAAAAGATCATGAGGGTAAGGTCAAAAAATGGCTGAAAACTGGATAAAAAAGGGTAAAAGAGTCATTTTACGTGCGTGGGGCCCACCGGGGGCAAAAAATCCATGACTTGGAGCGGCGTTGCACCATGCTTGTGCAGCGTCGCGTCAGCCTTTTGTGGCGTGCCGCAAAAAGGCCATGCAGTGTTGTGCAGATTTGACGCAGCACCGCACGCCTTCCATGCGGCACGACATGCTTTTCGAGGTTTCTCTTTTTTTTAAGAGATTGGTTGTTGGTATGGAGTTTGGAAAATTTAGATGTTTGGTGGCAATGTAAATGAAGTCTAAAAAAATTTTCTTTTAGGAGTGCTGCCCCTGAACCGCTGCCCGCTAATTGGTTAGCAGGACCATCGTAACAGCTCTGCGTAACGTGTTAAATTCAATAAGTGCTAAGGCTGTGGTTGGATGATGAGGGTGTAAAATCGAGCGTTCACAGCAAGCCAAATGGTGGTTGGTGATGGTCAGGTGAATTTGACCATTGTGATTGAGACATTCCATGATCACGGTGACCAAAGAGATATGAGAGGGACAGAGAATTGATTTTCTGTTTGAGTGTCAGATACGGGTCTGTTGATTGGAGTGATGCCATAGTGGTAGATGGAATAAAGACATTTTATGGTTAGAGCTATGTTGGCAAAGACACTGATGAGCCTTGACTGCTTTGTTCAGGATTTAGAGAGATGGACTGTCTTGCCAGTTATTCTTCGGTGAGAAAAATTTGTCTATTCTTACCCTTTCTGCTGGGGGTGCTTTATGGCTATCTATTTTAGGTTTTGAATTTTCTTGGAAGTGTGGTTGATGGATTATTTTCAAGTGGTGACCCTTGCTTTTTAGTCCGCACATGCCTTATTGAAACTCGGTCAGAGATCAGATAGAATGGTTGCTTGTAGCTTGCCCCTAGAGGACACATTTTTTTAGCACTGACAATGGTAAAGGAGATCTCTCATGACTGAGGGCCATGGGTGTCAACTGATTTGTCTGTTGGGCTTGATTTGAATGACTTTCCACTAAGGGATGAGAGTCTTGAGGCAAATGAGGTGGACTCAGGATGTGCCCCTAGTTTTTCTTTCTTAGAGTCTATACAGTTCATAACTCCCATTGCCAGAGCTATCAGGTGACAGCTGGCTGAGGAGTTATCCTATTGTTTATTTAGGGATTTCACTTGGGACCAAAGAGAGATATTATAAGTGATTGATAAAGGTGATTTGGCTAGTTGAGAAAGAGTACCAAGCTGCTCTATTGCAGGAAACAGAGGATGGCGCAACTGAGGAAGGAGAGACTATATGAGGAACCATTAGTGGTGAAAGGACTACAACATGGACAAAGGGGGTGACTCCATCCTTAAAGGAGACTCAGGGATTTACTGGAATGCAACACCATAGGTTACAGTAGTAACTCAAAAAAAGGAGATTGTGATAGACTTTGACTCTGACGAGGACACGAGAGATTTGCATCTTATGAGGTAGAGAAAGATTGGCTAGACCATGACTTCAAACATGACCATTTTTTTTTTTTTTGAAATAATTAAAGGTTGACAGGACTACACAAAATAGGATAAGCTATAGACGACATTGAAGGGGCTATCCTTTATGATGGGTTTGTATTTTGCAAGATTTGATCATTATTAAATGAGACATCTTTTATTTTTGCTCTAATTTCTGCCTATGCTGCCTTATTGGGTTTTTAGCTTAGTGAGCGTTCTTTTTTTTTTTTTTTTTTTTTTTTTTTGTTTAGGCAAAAGAATTAAGTGAATGATGTACTAGACACAAAGAGAATGAAAATGCAATGCAAACAAAATATTTTGTATTATGATTTGGACCGCACCCAAGTCAAGCTGCCTACATATCCCTTACATCACTTTTCTGTCGATTATTTTTCTCATTTTTTAGGGAGAATCAGGTCCTTGTAGTTCTGATTACATATGCATGAGAAACAGAAATTAAATGTAGATGTCATCTTCAGATGATGTATCTTTTCAGTTGATTCGAGTTGCCAGGATGGGAGAATTCACTTCTGTCCATATCCATGAAGATAGTGCCTATGTCAGATAGGATCTTCCTATTTTGTCTTCATTCTTCGTAGCTTCTCCTCAATAGGCTTCTTGTAGGTCAGGATCTGTGATACTTGAAGCATCCCTATAATGTCTTCATCTTGTACAAAGCAGCTAATAAGTTTTTCCATTACCGCCATGCAAATACAATGTATGTGATTTTTTATTCTTTTCCTTTGTGCCATAATTAATCCTTTTGCCTTTTCATTTTTTTTATATTTTTCATTTTTTTATATTTTTCATTTTTTTTACTTTTTTGTTCTTTTTTTTTTCATTTTTTTAAAGATGTCTCATTTAAAGATGAATCAGAAAAAAAAATCAAAGCAAATCAGAAAGTTCAAACTTTTATTACTGATAAAAGTCCCATCATGAGTACATTAAAGGATAAGCCTTGAAGGCAAAATATAAACTCAGAAGGACAAGACCTGACAGACTCAAAAAGAAAATTTTAATAGAAAACAGACTCAAAGGACTCTGACATAGACTTGAAGGACTTGATAGGGGCACAACAACACTGGCACTCTTATCAAAATACCAGTTATTGGATGAAGCTTGAGATGGTCGGGTGAGGTCAGTGATGCTAGACTTTGGGTTTGGGAGCAATGGTGTCTCCACTGTCAATGAGGTCTTGAATTTTGTGCTTTAGAGGCTTGCAAGCATTAGTTTTGTACCCTGGCCCTTAGAATATGATGAGATTTTGCGAAAGAAAGGGTTGTATGAGGCTTGAGTTTGAAAAGATGGAATGGTTCAAAGGTAGGTTAGAAATTTTGAAAAGAGTCAGGGAGCTTGTATGATTTTGCTATCTGTAGTATGATTTATTAAAAAGAACAAGTCAAGCTAACCTTGTTGTTTTGAGATTGAAGAGACATTTAAAGTGACATTTTATTGGCTTGAATATAGATGATAGACTTGGTGAAAGGAAGTATCCTAAAGAGTGGCTGAAGGACTGATGAGAAAAGATAACTTGGGGTTCTTGCTCCCTATGAGAGATAGGAACATGATAGACTAGCAATATGAGAGATTGTGCCTAAAATCTTTGAGCTAAGCGACGAGACAAATGAACAAAAGATGATGACGACCTAGAAAGACATGCCCCCACTATGAGATAAGGGCGTATAAGACAATGTCACTTTAGAGTATGAGCCTATAGTGAGGAAGGTTGACTTTGAAGACGAGACAGATTAATTGAAGATGATTTGACAAACTTTGAATGATACGAAGGAGGATGACTAGGATGAGCTTTCTCTTTTTTTTTCTTTGGATTTTCAACTTAGCAAGCTTAGATTTTGGGAAAAAACATTCCACCATGACATGTTGCTTCGCTTTGAGGGGCTTTAACATTTGAATTTTGGATTTGAAGAACTTATTGCCCCTTGTTAAGGTGTATCATTTGATTTTGCGCTTGAATTATTTGATGAGAGGTCTATTTCTTGACCTTCTTTGGTTAGGAGCTGGCAAAGCAATTATTGATGGCACCTCAATTGTGGTAGATTTAATTGATGTTCATTTCTCTCTTTTTTTTTATTTTCAATATTATTTTATTTTTTTCTCTCTTTTTTTTTTCAAAGCTCATCCATGTTTAAAACAAGAACAAACAAGTGCACAAATAAATGTGAATGTTTTGTTGCAATGGAAAATTTCATTACAAGATGACAAAAATGTACTGACATGATCGACGAGAAATACAAAAAGGAAAATAAGGTGACAGACCCAAACTCGAATTTAGATTTAAACTTTGGACTCAGACTTGGAGATTTAGACTTAGATTTAGAATTCAATCTCAGACATGTCAGATTAGCTGAACTTGAACTCTTCCATATCATGCTACTTGGGGCTAAAGTAAGGTAGGGTTGAATTAGGTTCGAGTTCTTCATCACTATTCAGGTCAGTGGTGAGGAATTCAGGTTGAAATGATGCACTATGCAATATTCAACCTTTGATGCGGTTGTAATCAAAGCCTTAAAAGTGGGTAGGTATTAGGTTAACAAGTGGGCTCGGTAGGCTGGAAGTAGATTCTTGACAAGGATGTCTACTTATTCTTGCTCTGTGAGTCTATTTACCATTTGAGTAGCTTTAGCCCTCCACCTTGTAAAGAACATGGAGAAAGACTCCTCTGGAAGCTGCTTGATGGTTTCCAAGTCATGCCTAGTAACATCCATTTCACTGTTATAATGATATTGTTCGACAAAGGCACAATAGATATCATCCTATGTCCTTTTCTTGCTCTTGTCTAGTGAAAGGAACCATCTCTTAGTAACACCAGTTAGTGATTGTAAGAACAGTTGAGCAAGGAGCTCATCTCTATCTCCTAAAGGTTTCATTGCCCCTACATATATCTTCAGATGGGTCTTAGGGCAAGTGGTTCCATCAAATCTCTCCAGTTCAGGCATTTTGAATTTAGGAGGAAGCTTGGCATTAGGGAATAAGGTTAAACTGTCCATATCAATTAGATCATCACAGTGTTTTAGGGATTTGATGGTTCTTTCCATTGCTTTAAGTTTCTCCATGAGCAATCTAGTGTCTAGATAAGAGAAAACTTCCTCACCTTGGTTTAGATATGAGTTGGTTTGGCTCAAATTTGGGCTAGGATTGGTCAAGTTCAAGATAAGGTTTGGGTTAGGATGGCTAAGGGTAGCCTGGTTAATCATAGCTTGAAATTCCTCAATGATGAATTGCCTTTGTTCCTTGAATTGGGCTTGCTGAGTAGTTAGGATAGCTTAGAAATGCTCTTCTTACTTCTTAAGGACTTTGGTCATAAGTGTGGTCAAGGAAGTCATATCAAGTGGGTGGGCCATTAGTAACTTCAAACCAAACAACAAGGTAAGTAACGAGTATGGAACATAAGAGGTGATGAAGGTATAAGCATGCAGATCCTAAGAGAAAAGGCTTCCTATTGTGTAATGGGCCAACCATTTTTTTTTTTTTTTGGGCTTAAGGCATGATGGGGCAAATGTTTTGGGCTTCGAGTAGTAGACTAAACCAAGGGTATTGGTTTAAGATAGTGTGTTAGGCTAAAGTTATTGGGCTTAAGGGTAACAGACTAGTTTTGAAAGGTGATGGGGGTCACGGGTGTTGGGCTTAAGGATATTGTGTTGGGTTAAAGGTATTGAGCTTAGGGTAGTGTGTTGATGATTTGGGGTATAGGCTATAGGCATCTATCAATCTGGGGGTAATGGATCAGTTTTGAAGGTAATGGGCAAAGGATGTTGGGCGATGGTGTCTTGTGGCTAGGTTGACAAAGTATGGGTAAGAGGAGGGTAGAGATGTTTTTAGGTTACAATTTAGGGCAAAGACATTTTAGGTAAGGTTAACTTAACAGTATTTAAGGTTAGAGGTGTTTGAGGTCAAGGCTAGGGAAATAAAGTTTTAGGTTTAGGGCTAGGGTATTGGTGTTTAGGTTAAAGGCTAAGGTAATGGGGGAAGGTTTTAGGGTTAGGGTATTGGTCTTTAGGTTAAAGGCTAATGTAAAGGGGTAAAGTTTAGGGTTAAAGTATTGGTGTTTAGGTTAATTTAGGGTTAAAGTATTGGTGTTTAGGTTAAAGGCTAAGGTAAAGAGGTAAGGTTTAGGGTTAGGGTATTGGTGTTTAGGTTAAAGGATAAGGTAAAAAGGTAAGGTTTAGAGTGATGACTTAAGGTTTGTGAGGGCAAAGGTGAATGGGATAGAGGTGAGAGTGTTTATAGGGAAGGTAATTAAATGGAGATAAGAATGTTTGACCCATCTTGGGTTCAAGGTTTGACCTAGACTTGAGATGAATGCATGTTTTGTTATACAGTATGAATATATGATATGCATGAGGAAAACATTTCATAAGAATGCAAAGATGCAAGGTTTTAATTATGGTACATACAACCTAAGGCTAGGATCTAAGTTCATTACATGAAAAGGGTAAGGGTGGCTTGATTTGGGTACCCGTCACACTAGAGCAGCGATATACTTAACCATATATGAGTCAAAGAGCCTCGCGTGGGTCCAACAGTTCATGCATACTCATTACACCTCTTAAAGGATCAAAGGATTCGTCGCGGGGTGGATGATTTCACTATGGGCGAATAGACCTAATGAGGGTTACCCACTCGATGCTATTCACTATCCATTGTTTTTCTAAAACTAAGTTGAATGGCAAAAAGCCTATGCAAGTGATGCATGCAAAGTCACAGTCATATTAAAAGGCCAAACTCTTTTTAAACCAATTAGTAGTCCACTTATTTTTTCCTTTATTAAAAGAAAGTTAGTCTCTAGTGGAGTCGCCAACTGTGAGGCCTTGCCCGAGCACCGGTCAGATTCGCTAAAGGAAATTGAAATGCTCATTTGGGAAAGAACCCACTAGGAAGCCCTTGGGCTTATCTTTGATAGATTTGAAAATTATTTTTAGGAGTCGCCACCTTAATTTATTTTTATTTGGGAAAATATAAGGAAAAAACCCATTTGACTCCAATTATAACCCAAAAGAAAAAAAGATCACTAGCCTCAAAACCAAAGAGGATTCGGGGACTAGGTTTTCAGTTTATTTTAACAAAATAAGTTTAGCCAATTAATACAAGAGTGACTTAAAATATATTTCATGAATGAATTAAAATGCATGAACAGTTTATAATATGCATGATCATTCAATCTACAAAGTTTATACACAATTAGAATTCAAAATAAAAGTAAGTTAATATTACAATGAAATCCAAACTTAGGGGATACCTCCTCTAGCTCTTATGGGTTTTAGGGAAGTCTTACATTCCCCAAACTAATCCTAATAACAAAGTAACAGGAAACAAACACAAAAGTAAGTGAAGAAGGTGATAGGGGGATAGTTGGTTAATTTTAATTGAATTCGATGCCTGAACCAAGCATGCTTACATATCCCTTTGAATGGGAATTAGAATCCACATAGTTCTCCCATCTTGTGAAGGGGTTAGTTTAGCCTAGCCACTTTATCATGTTTTAATTGATTGATTAAAAGAGGGTTGAGTTAATTAATTAATTTAATTGATTACCAAGTTGATTAGCTAGCAACCTAGATAATTCAATTTAATTAACTAACTAAAAGATGCAAGGAAATTAAGGAAAAAGAAGCTTACCTCGAATGGCAGATGGAAACTAGCTTTAGATGGTAGGCAGCGGCTAGCTTTAGTGGGTGGCAGCTAGCTTAGGATGGCGGACGGCAGGCGGTGGCTAGTGTTGGATGGTAGGCGGCAGCTGACCTTAGACGGCGGGGGGCAGACATGAGCCTTGGGCAAGAGACTTGCCTCGAATAGGTGGGCAGCAGAAAGTCTTAAACTAGTTGGGTAGGAATCAAGAAGAAACCCCCAACTCGCTTTGCGAAGCAAGGAGCAAATGCAAAGCTTTTTGGTTGAAGTAATACTTTTCAAGCTCTAGAAGTTAGTGTTTTGAAGTATGGGGAGGCCCTCTATATATAGGAGGAGGTTTGAAGCATAAAAAATACAAAATTCCAATGTGGGATTGCAAAAAATTGGATATTCACCAAAGTTGCCACAGAGGGCTTTGCAGCGCCGCAGAGCTCTTTGTGGCACTACTACAAAGACCTTTGCAGCAACGGGCCCCGCGCTTGCCTGTTTCGCCTATTTTCACTCGTTCTTGCTTGTTTCTCGTCCATTTTACACGATTCTAGTTGCGTTATACTCATTACGCAGTCTCGAATGATTTGAAAGAGTTCAAATGTCAAAAAAAATATTTTGATTTTTCTATTTTGAGAGTCTTTTACTTGTGAAAGCTTGTTTATTGAGCCTAAGTGCTTCTAAGGTTCAAACACATACTGGAAGGTGCAAAATTAAGGGTTCACATAGTCACATATATGTCTATATGTAATATGTTAGGAGACATGAAAATGGATTAAGTGGATTTCATTGTGAATAATGTGTAATGAGGATTTGGAGTTTTTAAGTGGAAAAAATATATTAGAGTGTAAGGATAGAATTTTAAATGTGGATTCATGACGGAATAAGGCTTGATATGATAGAAGTAAGTGATGGTGTTAGCAATAGTCAAGGAAAGAATATTATGCATGAATTTAGGATAAAGATCTATGTAAGAACAACTTTTAGCAGGAGTGAGGCCTCGCTCGAGCACGAGTCCAATTCGCCGAGGAATCGAAATGCTCTTCATGAGAAACTCCATGATTGGAACTCGCTATGAGTTCAAAAAATTGATTTTTGTGATTTTGGAAGTTGTGAAAGTGGGTCACCACTTTAATTTAATTGTTTTAATTGTGAAAATTAAAGAAAACCCAAAATGATTAACTTTACAAAATATTTGATTTATCCCAATGGAAAATGCACTAATCTGCAAGTGACCAAAAAGGCCTACGGGATCAAGTTTTGGTAATTACACTATTGAGAAAATATAATTTTCTTTAGTTTGGCTAAAAATTGCAAAATAACTCTTAAAAAAGGAATTTTCATCTATGTATGAACAGGAATAGAATGATGCATGAAACAGATATATATATGATAAAATGAAATGACAATTATAAATAAATAAGCAGAAATAAATCATATTTAATTATTACAAAGTTAAAATCATTGAAATAAAGAGGATCTTTCCTCTAAACCTTATGGGTACTAGGGAAAGCACACATTCCTCAACCAAATTAGCACCGAATCAGAAATAAAAGATTAAAATATATTAAAATAAAAGAGAAAAATGTTAATAATATCCTATTGAATAGGAATCAAACTCCACACAGTTCTTCCTTCTTGCGAAGGAGGGGTTCTGAAAAAAGTGCTGGTTTATTTATTAATTTAATTATGATTCTTAAATTAATAAATTTTAGATCTTTTCTGTTTTAGACCTAAAGAGAATTCTAGATCTGAGTTTAGAATTTTGAAAATAGACAAAAGGAATTATACCTTTGCTTCCTTGATTTTCAAATGAACGGGGCAAGCTTAACTCCGGATTTAAGCTCCACTTTGGATTTGAAACCCTTGGAAGCTAAATCTTAACAACAAAAGATTAGTGAAATAGTGTGATGAATGTAAGTTGAAATTGAAATTGAAACAACAACTCTTTTGTATCAAATTTCAAATAGGACTAAAGGCAACAAGTATATCAGTATCAGAGAGAATTTTTGCTTTGGAAATTCTCCCAAATGAGCTGGAAGGAGCCTCTATTTATAGAGCTAGTGAAGGGGGTGCCGGTGGCACTAGCGGCGGCACTGAAAGCTCATCGGCGGCACGAGCAGCACTGGTGAGTTGCCGGACATCTGGGCGGCATAGCCGGCGTGCCGCCCATACTATCGGCATGCATTTCATGCCGCTTATTAGGCACCCAAAGAGGCGGCATGCCTGGCACACACCGATCAGCTGGTTCGACCTATGTCCATTTTTGGTCTGTTTCAGTTTTGATTCGAGCCCGGTTTGATTCTATGAGTTCGTGAATGAAAAGTAGTCGACTGGAGGTGAAAGATTCAGGAAATTTATTTTTCAATGAGGCGCTGCCCCCTTGACCCCTGCTCGCTAACCAGCTAGCAGGACCGCTGTATGCATAGTGCACTATTCTTAGTAGGTGTCAAGCTGCAGTTGGATCATAAAGGTGCAAATTTGAGGGTTCACAGCTGCCCCCTCATCAGAATTAGCTTTAAGCAAAAGGTGATTCTAATGATAGTGAACCTTGGGAAGAGATGCCATGTCAGACTTTGGGCTTGTGCTCTTGCAACATCAGATTTTTGGCTTATATTTTCTTTTGCCATGTCAGATTCTAGGCTATGCCATGTCAAAACCTGGGCTATACCATGTCAGACTCTGGGCTTTCGATATCTGCTTGTGCTTATCATGCATGAGGACATTCATGCTTTGTGCAAACTAAACCTTATGAAGAAGGACAAACATGGTATAAAGATATGAACCTTTTTGGGAGAGGGCCATAGGATAAATGAGGTTTTGTCAATGGCTATTATTTTGACCTTGGCATTGGATGTGAGAATGGTCATGGTGATCTTCAATTAAGGCTATATGTCCAGCCTAATTGTTGGAGGTAAAGATGATCCGGTGAATTTTAATCAAGGCTATCTATTTTGCCAAGACTTTAAGATTTGGTCCACCTAGGGAATTCAAATTGGTTTAGCAAGGCCACCTGTTCGGCCCTACTATTGGGGATATTATGATCAAAGTTATCTGTTTGGCTTTAATGTTTAGGAAGATTGGGATCAAAGCTATCTATTTGGCTTTGGTGTTTGGGAGGATTATAATCAAAGCTATATGTTCGGCTTTGGTGGTTGGGAGGATTAAGGTCAAAACTATCTGTTCGGCCTTGTTGGTCAGGAAAGTTTGGATCAAAGTTATATGCTTAGCTTTAGTATTAGAAGGATTGGGATCAAAGCTATCTATTCGGCTTTGGTATTAGAAGGAATAGGATTGTTCGGCCTTACTAGTTGGGAAAGTTAGGATCAAAGCTATCTGTTCAGCTTTGGTGTTAAGAGGATTGGGATCAGAGCTATCTGTTTGGCTTTGGTGTTAGAAAGATTGGGATCAAAGCTATCTGTTCGGCTTTGGTGCTAGAAGGAATAGGATTCTTCGGCCTTACTGTTTGGGAAAGTTAGGATCAAAGCTATCTGTTCAGCTTTGGTGTTAAGAGGATTGGGATCAGAGCTATCTGTTTGGCTTTAGTGTTAGGAGGATTAGGATCAAAACTATCTGTTCAGCTTTGGTGTTAGATTTAGAGAAGGTTATGTCTCTGAAAGACGAGGGGTGTGGGAATGTCAGTATGGGTGGCTCGACTTGGTTAGCCCATTGAAAGTTATGGTTGAGGATTAGTCCTTGTAGGGAAAGGTCTTGGCTTAGGAGGGTAGGTCTGGTTAGGAAATCCATTTGAAAGGCTTAGTCTGATTTTACCTTAAAGGAGATCATGAGCTTCATAAATGAAGGCCTTTTGGGAGTGGGCTTTATGATGAAGGCTTCTTGATTTAGGCTTTATGATGAAGGCTTTTAATTTTGGGCTTCATGGCAAAGGCTTTTAGTTTTGGGCTTCATGGCGAAGGCTTTTAGATCTGGGCTTCATGACGAAGGCTTTTTAGATTTAGGCTTCTTTGATGACGGCTTCTGGATTTAGTCATCATGATGAAGGCTTTTGGATTTAGGCTTCTTAATGAAGGCTTTTGGATTTGGGCTTCTTGATGAAGGCTTTTTTGGAGATATGCCTCGACTTCTGGTTTTGCCAAGAAAACTAGATTTAAAGATGATAAGTTCTGATGGACTTGGGAATTTTGGTTGTACTCATTTTGAGATTATGCCAAGGAATAGGTGGTATGTGGTCTGATTTGCTGATGAGGCTTAGGATGGAATAATATGATTCCATAAAATTTGAGAATGGTTTGAAGGTAGGTTGAAACTTCTAAAAAGAATTATGGAGGTTGTATGATTTTGCTTTTTGTAGTATGAATCGTGGGAAAGAGCAAGTTAAGCTTTTCTTGTTATTTGAGATTAAAGAGACTCTTGGAGTGACACTTAATTGTAAATTGCATTAGTTGAAACAAAGAGCCGTTAGGAATGGCTAAAGGGCTAGTGAAAGAAGATAAATTGGGGATCATACTTCAAAATGAAAGATAAACATATGATAGACTGGAGATATGTATAAGGGATTGTGCCTTAGTTCTTCAAGCTAAGCCACCAGATGGATTGACAACAGATGACGACTTAGGAAGACATGCCCCCATTATAGGATAAGGGCATAGAAGATTGTATATCCTTAGAGAATAAACCTCTAGTTAGGAAGGATGATGGATTAATTGAAGATGATTTGACAACTTCAGACATAAGGGAAGATGACTTAGATGAGCTTTTCTCTCTCTCTCTCTCTCTCTTTCTCAGCTATAACTTTTGCCTAAGCCGCCCTTTTTGGGTTTTCAGCTTAGTGAGCTTGCATTTAGGAGAAAATATTCCACCATGATTTGGGTTGCTACTTTTAGGGGCTCTAGCCTTTGAATTCTAGATTTGACAAAGGTCTTTTATGAACTTATTGTCCTTGTTGAGGTGCATTGATTACCTAATATGCAATAGGTAATTCCATTTGATTTGCTTTTCGTGCTTCAATTGTTTGATGAGAGGTCTATTACTTGACCTTCTTTAATTAGGAGCCGATGAAGCGATAGCTGATTTATGAGCACCTCAAATTCTGATTTATGCTAATTGTGGTGGGTTTAATTAATCACTCATCCATCTCTTTTTTTCCTCTTTTTCTTTTTCTCTCTCTCTCTCTTTTTTCTTTCTTTTTTTTTTTTTTTTTTATGGCTCATCCATGCTGGACTAAATAAGGAAGAGGAAAAGAAAATGTATGTGCATTACTATGAAGGAAAGTTTATTACAAGGTGAGAAAAGGAATCGCTATGGTCGACGAGAATAAAGACGACAGACTCCGACTCAGATTTAGACTCAGACTTTTGAGATTTAGACTTAGACTCAGGTTTAGACTTGGAATTCAATCTCAGACAGGTCAAATTAGCTGAACTTGAACTACTCCATGACATGCCTTCTAGGGCTGATGTAAGGTGGGGTTGAGTTAGAACTAGATTCCTCATCACTATTCAGGTTGGTGGTAGGGAATTCCGCTTGAAATGACGCACTTTGGATGCAATCCTCAACTTTTGATGCAGTTGCAACTAAAGCTCTAAAGGTGGGTAGGTATTGTGTTAACAAGTGGACTCTATAGGTAGGAAGTAGGTTCTTGATAATGATATCTACTTGTTCTTGCTCGATTGGCCTGTTTATCATTTAAGCAGCTTTAGCCCTCCACCTTGTACAGAATATGGAAAAGGACTCATCTGGAAGTTGCTTTGTGGTTTCTAAATCCCTTCTTGTAATGTCCACTTCATTATTATAGTGGTATTGTTCGACAAATGCCTTGCAAATGTCCTCCCAAATTTGTTTTTAGGTGCCATCTAAGTTAATAAACCATCTTAGAGCGGTATCCATAAGGGTTTGATGAAAGAGTTGAGCAAGAAGCTCATTATTGATACCAAAGGGATGTACTGCCCCCACGTACATTTTTAAATGGATCTTGGGGCAAGTAGTACCATCAAATCTGTCCAAATTCGGCATCTTGAACTTTGATGGAACTCTTGCATTGGGAAATAAGCTTAGAGAGCCTGTATCAACCAAGTTCTCTTTCTTCTTCAGATTATTTAGCATTTTTTCCATGTGCTTCACTTTTTCCATGAAGGCTTTGGTTTTAGGGTTAACTTCCTTCCTTTGAAAAGGATCTGCAGGTCAGAAAGTGAGAGTAGGGGTAAAATTTGATGGTTCAATTATAATGGGTTGGAAAGGTGAGCTATTTCTAAGGAATTCAAATGATGGAATAGGTAGTGGTGGGATCATGTCAGTGTTTGCAGGCTCTTTGTCTTTGGAATTAGCTCTGGAAGTGAATCTATAAATAGGATAAAGAGCAGGTCTTGGGTCAGATTTGAGTAGTTTTGGGTCGATTGAGTTTTGGACCAGAGAGGTCTGTTCCATCATAGTGTAGACATCTTCCATAATGACCCTCCTTTAGGTTTTGAGCAGGTCTTGAAAATAGGCATCTTGCCTCTTCATTAGGGTCTCTTGATGTTCAGAGAGCTTAGCAAGAAGCTCATTAAAGATTTCATCAGCTCTGGTAGCAGTGACTTCATCTTCGGTAACAGACATTTTGTCAACCTTTGAAAGGAAAAAGGAACTAGGTTAGTATCAAGCTTTGGAAAAAAGGGTTATGGGGAGGTGTGACAAACCAAAGGACCTTAGGTTTAATGACAATTTATGACAGTGTCTTGTGGTTAGGTTAAGATGTATGGATAAAGATGAGGGCAGAGGTGTATGATGTTAGTTAGGTAGGTATTTAGTTAAGGGAGCTAGGTCAGATTTTAGCTTTGGGTGACTATATCATATTTTAGTTTTGAGTGGCTAGATTAGATTTTAGCTTTGAGTGGCTAGATCAGAATTTAGCTTGGGGTGGCTAGGTCAAATTTTAACTTTGAGTGGCTAGATCAGAATTTAGCTTTGGCTGATTGGGATTGTGATTTATGAATGGTTTACCATGGGCTTAAGGATAGAGTGACCATGGGTTTTGTGATTGGGTATGGCTGTACTATAGATTTGGATGTTGGGTGGACTATGGGTTTGGTGATAGTTGGATAATGGGTTAGACTAGATCATGGGCTTAAATGGGCTATGGGTTTGGATAGTAATGTAAGAGATGAAACCTAGTCAACATTTAGTTTGGGTAAGGATAAAAGTGACGCTAAGTCAGTATTTAGCTTTGGTAAGGATGGTTGAGGATAATGCTATATCAGTGTTTAGCTTGGGTAAGAACATGAAAGATAAAAGCTAGATCAGTGTTTAGCTTGGGTAAGAGTTGTGAAAAATGAAAGATAGGTTAGTATTTAGTTTTGATAAGAATTATGAAAGATAAAGCTATGTCAGCGTTTAGCTTGGGCTAGGTTAGTGTTTAGCTTGGATAAGAATTATGGAAAAGGATGAGGGTACCATAGATGGGTTTATTTTTACCCTGAGTTTGAAATAGGTTTGGATAGGATTGGACCATGGGTTTTGGGTGAACCATGAGTTTTGGGCTTTGACCATGGGTTTAGGTGGACCATGAGTTTTGGATTTTGATCATGGGTTTAGGTGGACCATGGGTTTTGGGTGTTGACCATAGGTTTAGGTAGACCATAGGTTTTGCGTGTTGACTATGGGTTTAGGTGAACCATGGGTTTTGGGATTTTGACCATGGGTTTAGGTGACCATTGGTTTTGGGTGTTGACCATGGGTTTAAATGGACTATGGATTTTGGGTATTGACCATGGGTTTAGGTGAACCATGGGTCATGAGCTTTGAGTGTTGATCATGGGTTTAGATGGATCGTAGGCTTTGGGTCTTGACCATGGGTTTAGGTGAACCATGGGCTTTGGGTGTTGACCATGGGTTTAGGTGGACCATATATGCTTTGGGTTTTGACTATGGGTTTAAGTGGACCATGGGTTTTGGGTATTGACCATGGGTTTTGGGTATTGACCATGGGTTTTGGGTATTGACCATGGGTTTAAGTGGACCATGGGCTTTGGGTGTGAAGATGTTTGGATAGGTTTTTTACTCTTCACAAGGTTTAAGCTATGATGCATGTATGTATGAATGAAAAGGTTTCATGATAATGACATACCAAATTCAGTATTATGGTACATACAATCCTAAAGGAAGGTCCTATGAGTCATTACATGAAAGGGTTTTGGTGGTTTAAAGAGAACCCATCACACTAGAGATGCGATATACCTAACCACATGTGAGACAAGGAGCCTCGCGTGGGTCCAATGGTATGTGCATACTCGTTACACCTCTAAAAGGATTAGAGGATACGTTGTGGGCTGGATGATTTCACTATCGGCAAGCAGACCTAAGGAAGGTTGCCCACTCAATGTTACTTTCTATCCTTTATTTTCCTAAAAACTAGGCTTTTGTGGACTAGGAGTCCGATTTAGTGATGCATGACAGAGTTATTTTGTATTTAAAGCCAAACTCGGTATTTTACCAAATGTAATCCACTTTATCTTTTATTTGAAAAGGATTTTAAGTCCCCAGTAGAGTCACCAACTGTGAGGCTTAGCCTGAGCACCGGTCCAATCCGCCGAGGAATCAAAATGCTTTTCGGAAGAAACTCCATGATTAGAACTCGCTATGAGTTCAAAAAAATAATTTTTGTAATTTTGGAAGTTGTGAAAGTGAGTCGCCACTTTAATTTAATTGTTTTAATTGGGAAAATTAAAGAAAACCCAAAATGATTGACTCCACAAAATATTTGATTTATCCTAATAGAAAATGCACTAATTTGCGAGTGACCAAAGAGGGCTAGGGGATCATGTTTTGGTAATTACACTATTGAGAAAATATAATTTTCTTTAGTTTGGCTAAAAATTGCAAAATAACTCTTAAAAAAGGAATTTTCGTGTATGTATGAAGAGGAATAGAATGATGCATGAAACAAATATATATGATAAAATGAAATGACAATTATAGATAAATAAGCAGAAATAAATCATATTTAATTATTACAAAGTCAAAATAATTGAAATAAAGAGGATCTTTCCTCTAACCCTTATGGGTACTAGGGAAAACACACATTCCTTAACTAAATTAGCACAGAATCATAAATAAAAGATTAAAATAAAAGAGAAAAATGTTAATAAAAAGATTTTAGAGTTGATGCCTTTCAGAATGGCAGCCTGCATATCCTATTGAATAGGAATCAAACCCCACGCAGTTCTTCCTTCA
>CANTUT010000479.1:82500-115000 GCA_947687605.1 Reutealis trisperma
AAAAAAATGAAAAAAAATTAAAATTATTTTCTTTTTTTGACTTTCTTTTCTTCGCAAGGAATTTCCCAAATATAAGGTAAATTGATTAAATTAAAAGTTCTGGATATAAATTGACTAACCAGATCAAGTTTAGGGGATAAAATAGGTATTTGGCCTTTCCTATTTATTCACACTTTTCATGTTAAAAGCAACAATAAATTTATAAAAATTTCATACACAATAAAATTGGAGAAAAATTGCACGCGCCTTGCACGTGCTCTTCTTAAAATAAAGAAAGCTAAAATCGAGCATACGCTGGAATATTGGTATATTCCTAATTTTCTTCTTTATCATTTCCATTGATGAGATGGTATATTACTTGGCACCTTTGACGATCTCCTACTCTCTCTCGCTTCTATCAAAACATTTTGCGCCCTCTTCTTTTTCCTTTCCACACACAGCATGCTATAAACACAAAATACTCTCATTGTTTCTCATTATTGTTTTTTGTTATCACATCTGCTGACATGTAATGTTTGGACATAGAATCGAGTCCTTGTGAATGGGCAGAGCCAGGTGCTATAACTTTACGAAGGTAGGGTCGATTGCTTCCATGACTGGCCGGAATTCCTTTAAAATTGAGAACCTACGGCTTTGTTCTGTTTCCGCTAAGAGAAAGACACACGGAAGAGGTATGCCCAGCCGCTTTTTTTTTTTAGATTACAACGTCAATTATATGTTTATAGTAAAAGTGAACCTTGCTAATCACCCCTTAATTCTGAGTATTATGCCAATCTTTGTTTATTCATCGCCAAGTTTACCCAATGTTATTATCATAAAGCATCGCATAATTAGGATGCTAAATCAATTAACCCTGCACAATGATGGGAAAATAATTAATGTTCTACTCTTGATGTGCATGCCTTTAATAGAAGGTGAGTGGGAAACATAGTTCAGTTCAGTACCTGTAAAAATGGGGGTTCATCGACAGCTGCCTTGTGTGAGAGAAGGCCCGACTCTACCTGGTTTTAGACTCTTTAGAGCTCTACGTGCACGGTCGAATACAACCACAAAAAGACTACAGATGTATAATAGGAGCAGATGTAGCTTTTCTACTATGCCAAATCTTGAGTGGACATTGTTTCCAACCTCTGGGCTTGTCCTGAAAATTGATATCTCTCTGTCCAAACAGCCTGAACATAAACAATAAAAATTATCACATGAGCCCAGAAAGAAAATACCAGTGACTACTTAAGTAAATAGAGCCGACTGCAGTCATTTAGGAAGACTGGTGGAACTGTTCAATGTCTTTCTAACAGGAATAGTTATATCAGCAGTGTCTTTTTAAGCCATCCATTATCTTGAATTTATTGAGATTTCATGGAATCTATTGAGATTTCATGGAAGTTAATGATTTACAACATCTATATCTTCTTCCCTGTCCCCTCCTCTTTTCTGAAGTAGGATGAAAATAAAATATACGAAGAGGTTTAAGCTCTGGCCTTGCAGTGATTATATGCTATGTTCTTGTATAAAGAAACCAAACTTAGAAAAGTGGTAACCCTACACAAACATAAAACTACCTGTTAAGGTTCCCACTAGAATGGCTAAAGGGAGAATAATAATTGTAAACACGTCCCCTTCAAGACATGCTTATGTCACAGTGATGACTCAAATATGTTTATGGGGAGGAATCTATATCGCATCATCTTAGTTTATGGTTATATGGTGGTCTATCAGCATCCAGCATATAAAAGAAAAACCTCTGGCAAAATGCATCAAGAGGCCATGTGCTTATGTCAAATGTTGGTCTTATTTTGTTTTATTTTGTTCAATTGGGCACAACACATTTACTACTTTTTTCCTTTTTTTACCAATTGAGCCCTCCTAAGAATAAAATAACATATAGAGTGCTGACTAGGCAAAAAAAAAAAATGCTCTTATTCTATTCTTTTTACATATTTTAACATTTTGAAAAATTAAAATTTTTTACAAAAACTTAAAGAGATGGGAAAATCACCATCTTTCTCAGCATGCTCTCTCTCCCCCCACAATGAATCGCAAAATGAAAACTTCAGGTTCTTGAAAAGCTGGCCGTCAACGTCCAATTTTCCCCCATTTCCATATCATAAAAGACCTGAGAAACTCTCCTCCACTGCCACTATTTCAATGGCAATATGTTACCCATATCCATTAGAGAGAGAGAGAGAGAGAGAGAAATCAAATCTTTTGCCCACATCATCATTGATGCTCATCACCAAGTCTTTAAGTTGTCAAAGTCACTGTCCCATTCCTGGACAGCAACGCAAAGGCAGCTGCAGTTTGCTATAGTCATGATACATGCTAAGGCAAAGCAAGAGCCTGAGGAGCCCACAGAGATGGAGCACATAATTGGCACGCAATTTATCCTCTCACATCCATCTGCCTTAATGGAGGTCCGTCAATGCGAAGGCTCAATTAGTTCCCCAGCAGCAGCTCAATTAGATCCGTATGCAGAGTTGGAGGTGTTCACTAAAAGCATAACAAAAGACTTGAAGCTGCCTCCTAAATTCAATGTGCAAATCACTTGGAATTTTGTGCTTGGGTTTGTCAGGTGGAGAGGATAATGTTTTAGATGGTGAATTTTAGTGATTTGGTTTGGGCGAAAAATGTAGTGGTGGATGGTAGTGGCAAGGATTAGAGCAAGTGTTGAACGAAAATTTTTACGTACTATATTTTTATGATTCAATTAGAATTTAAAGAATTTATTACAAAGTATCATGGAAGAGGAAAATTTGGAAAAGATTAAATTAGTTAACATTTTTTGTGTTGTCAAACAAGATATTATTTTATTCCTAAGAGGGCTCAATTGAACACGAAATAAAGGTTTTGCATTCAATTGAACAAAATAAATCATTAAGAACTCAATTACACATTTCACACGAGTGGAAGGACCACTATATGTAGTCAGCCAAAATCTTGACAGTGTATGCTTACCAGGGTATTTTTGGGGCAAATTAGTCCAATTGTATGGGCTAATCTTTGATTCAGATGCCTTGATCAAGTCATGAAGAGCTTGGTTGACCTGAAATTTTCAAAGATATGCATGGCTCATTTTCACTGCCATGTGCAATTGATAAATCCTAGAAATTAAACCTGAGGATGAATTATGATATTTTTCTGCTAATTATTAAAGTATCATTGAGCAATATTACATAGTATTTTGTGTTTGTGTCCTAAGTCAACAAAAATTTTTGTCAAGCATATTGATGCCTAATCAATTGCCGGCTTAATTCTACATAACATCACATGTAGCTTTTGTTGTTCTCAGTCAAATGCAATATTATAATTTTTTTCCTACTTCAGTAAAAAATATATATTGCCACTAGATACTGACTCCAATCAAATTATAATTCTTCTACTGCAGAGTTTTCACCATGATATAATGGATGGACTACTTTATGCAAAATCTTTTTCATAGACAGCAGTAATACCTCCTCAGTCCTCTCATGGCTCACTAAATGACCACCATGGAGATCTATCATCCTAGCAACTGGCTGTAGCTTCTCTGCAAGCCTCCTTGCATAATATATTTGAGCAATGATATCATGCCTACAAATATAAAGAACCTCAATTAATTTTAAGCAGGTATAATTTATCAGGGATGTAGTAGTTATCAATATGTTACAACATATGATCCACAGCTCCAGAACTGACATAATACATGTGCAAATGGTTCATTGCATCAAGCAATATAGTGATACTTTGCATCCAAAATCTTTGATCATACACGCAAGCACACACATTGAATTGTATGGTCTTGTCAAGGCCATCCGAACAAGAAATTCCTCACTTTCTCTCTCTTTCTCTCTCTCTGTGTCGATAATAAGATTGAATAACAAATGTGTCTTAATGGTTTTTCTCTCTCATGTTAACCCATGTCTCAGTTCATCCGTCTAAAATTCTTTTTTCAATTGTGCTACTTATAAATTCTTTATGGTTAGACTTACCATATGTTTGGAAGAAAAAATAAATAAATAAACGATTGATGGCATGAATTTTGTATTTCAAATATCTAACCAATAGGCTAAATTTCATACGCGTTACACCATGTAGCATAGTTTTAAATCACAATGGCGGCTGCAATTACACTCGTAGTCCAATGTCACAAAATTGGGGTTTAACGTGGTTGGCAGTTGCAATTCAATTTTTTCCAATATAAAAAAATTTCATAAATAGCATATTTGACTTAAAAAATACATGTGCAACTAATACATGAACATAAAATGCAGATATTAAAAAAGTTAGTGTCATAATTTATATGGCTTTGTTATGGGCAAGTTGTAAGCAAAACAAAATGATGTTAACATTTAGGACTTGTTTAGTATAAATGAATTCTACAAATTTAAGGAATTTATTTGTATATCGATACTTATGGTATAGAAATTTATTTATAAATCCACAGTTAAGGTACTTAGTATATTGAAAATTCAATTAAATTCTAAAAAATTTTTATTTCTATGAAATCGGTTATACTTAGTCAAATTCTACCCAAATTTATAGATAGAACTCTAAAATAAACAAGGGTACAATTTAATAAAGCTAATGAACTCTCAATCCTTAAGCCTTGTTTGTTTTGATGGATTTCGCAAAAATCCATGGATTGTAGCTGTCTTTTGTTTGATTTGAAAAATTAAGTTGCATTTCATAGATTTGTTAAAATCTATTATGCTCCAAAACCTTAAAAAATGAAGAATTTGAAAAACCACATGGGTGTGGGTTTTTTATTCAATGGATTTTGTCTAAATCCATGGATTTGAAATCCATTGTACCAAATGAGGCGTAAGTACAATTTAGTGAGGCTACATATTCTACATGAATTCCACGTTAAATCCAAACATGAAAATTATTTACAGATAAACTTTTTTAATGAGAGTCATTTGTTAATCAAATGAATTCAATGTTCATTTTCTGAACACTACGTTTATCTTTTTATATATTTCACCAGAACTTTGCATAACTGTAACTGCCATTACCTAAGTATTTTCTTTGCCCGGTTACATAACAAGGGTAAAGGTAATAGATATTCCTTTACATAATGACATTACATTATTTAAGCCATTCCTATAACATATTGACTTTTTTTAGGGCTTTTTTTTGTTCACCTTGGGAATGGGAATGGAAATGGACATCGAAGCTCAAGAGAAATCCTATTCTAAGTTTATTTTTAAATAAATAAATAGAATTTGTTAGTTATATTAAGAATTATGCTTATATATATATATATATAGAGAGAGAGAGAGAGAGAGAGAGAGAGAGAGAGAGTTATTTAAAGAAAGCGAAAAAAAAAAAGAATTTGAATTCCTTGTGAAATAAACCAAAAAAATTGAATCCTATTTTAAGAATTGCATTCCATTTCCAATTCGAGAGTGAACTAAACATGGCCTTAATAAATTCCTCTCTAAGTTAAAAGTTAAGCAATAAGGTGTAAGATTTATCTCATTATTTCTTGTCATGTGCTTGTGTGTACTTCCACAAATTTTATTTCTTCTTTGGGTATCTCATTGCAAATAGTATAATCACCAGCAAAATAGAAAGACGGGAGATCTGACCACGCAGAATATGCAGGCATACAAATATTAGACAAATAATTTTCCAGTAATCATATATTCAATATCAATAACAAAGAGCAACAGAACTGCTTTCATGGAACCATTAGTACCTGCCATGTATGACTGACACAAGAAATCGAGCAGAGCAGATCGCTTCAATTTCTGTTCGTGTCATCTTATGTGTCCAACAAGCATTGATTTGACCTTCAAAACCATAATTAGACTGCATCCCAGTTGATGATATACCTTTTACATATTCCTGCAAGAAATGTGTTTAAAATCTAGCCAGGGCCATGCTTATGCAATACTATGAAAAGCATAGCTAAACTATAAGTTATGATTTATGATTAACCAAGGATCTCATAGACTTGACTCTGTTTTAGGATATGGAAAATATGAGCGCAAGAAAATAATGAATCAAACATGAGGAGAAATTGAATTTCCTTTGTTGGAAGTGCAAGGAAAATAAGGTCAAATTTTCCCTCTGGTCTCAGAGTATTTGAATCTCTCCAACTTGGAGATAAAATGGGGAGAAGCGTGAGGAAAAGTGTAGAAAATGCAGACGGGATTGTAAATTCTCAACATGCGCGACTTCTTTCCTTCCAAGTTCTTAGCTTTCCATTCGACAGAAATAAATTTATATTCATTTCATTCTGTTTTGTTTTCCATCCAAACAAGAGACGAGAAAATGAAGGAAGAAAATTCTCTTACATTTTCCCTTCCCATTTTCTTTTCTCTGTTTTGTGTCAGCATTTTATGGGATGACCAGGGACTAATGCCTAATATAATTTTGAGTCAACCATAGCTTGGAAAAAAAGCAGGCTAACACTTATAGGCTCGCAGTATTATTCTAGATGGTAAGAATAAATTTCTAACTTTAGTTTGCAAATATGAGTATCAGGCTATTCTTACTTGATATAAAATTGCACGCCTTGTCTTAGACCCAACATATTCCTCAAGATATTCCTGCATATCATATCAGAAAAAAATAAGATTGCCTAAACTCCTGCAGTCTCCTAAAAATAACTGGAAATCTATTTTAGAAAGTAAACCAAGCAAAGAATATTTCCAAGTATTAAAATTTGATTTTGAAATTAAACCAAGCAAAGAACATCTCCAAGTATCAAAATTTGATAGCTTTAATGATGCTACGCTAATTTGGTACAGAATATCATCACTTTTCCCTTCTAATGTTGTCACGATGGCATGTCTAAAAGGCAGACAATGCAAACAGACACACAAGCATGTGTACTAAGAAATAACTTTTTATTTATAAACTTCGGTTTCTTTTCAACCATCACTAAATTTCCAACTCCGCAAGTATTTGCCACTATCAACAGCATTTATTCACCTTTGTGTAGTGTGTATCCAAGTCAACAGCTGCCCTTTGCTCAGGAGTCTTTGCCTTTAGGAAACGAATTGCAACTGATATAGTTTGTCGGTCAAGCTGCAAGAATTAAAATACTCGTTATGTTTTTGATGAAATACTAAATGATAAATTAGAAGTAGCAAATCCAATTTTTGGTCGTAAAACTGAAAAATAACTTCACACACAGACGATTGGTTAATAAAACCATGTGAAGCATATTCTAGCTCAGAAGATCAAGATTCCCAAGACCAGTGTCTTGTACGTATGTCAAGCAACTTACATGCACTTTAAAAACTATTAACATTTGTATCCATAAAAAATAACCTAGTTATATCCTTGTTGTCATGGTATATAAACTTAAATTTTTCAAACCAGTTAACAAATATGGTATTGAAGAATAATTTTACCATACTGACAAACAACATGTCAAAAACTTAACAGCATTATGGGGCATTGACGTTAACAGACCATAACAGACCTAAAATTTGCAATGTATAGCCAAAAATCCAATTTTAGATTGTTTCTGGCAATAGCTAATTTCACATCTTCTTGATATTATTTCATATTTAGTACATTATACTGCAAATATAAAACTGAAGTGCGCTCCAATTGGATTCAGCTCAGCAATGGGAAGCCTGGCCCACTGGGACCAACCTGTGAAGCCGTCCCTAGGACGGTGGCAATTTTTGTGGCAGCAAACAAACAAAACACAAAGATTAATGAAAATTTTCCCTAAGCAACATGACTATACATAAGTTATGATGTAATCTAGATTAACAAGTCACATGTAAAAATGGTCGCATTTTGATGACGCAGGCATCTGTCATCTGCACATATTATAAGAGGATATTACTGACACCACCTATATTGAACAATATGGGTCAAAGGATTTGACTAAAAGTGGGATGAATAGGCAAAGGTCCCCATGCTGGTTTATTCAAATTCAACCATTTGACATGGTCTCAGTTCAAAAAAATTGGAAAAGCATTGACATGGTCATAATTGATCACTAGAGTAGCTTTTTGGAATATTGTCCCATTAGTTTTATACATTATCATTTATTGACATTTTGCAGATACATCTCATGAATCCACTACTAACTACATTGACTTGTGGTAAACAGCTTGAGTTCGATTGCTGGTGGTTTCAAACTTGACTCACACTTCACCCAACCAGAACAATCAAAATGACATCATGACGAATAAGAAAGTACTTCATCGTGTACAATGTCAGCAATTCTTTAAAATGGTATTTGTGTGACTGTTTGTCCTCCCTTATGTGGAATCAAATAAAAATTCTGTAATAATGCCTCTCAGGAGTTGCAAATTTGAGAAATCTCCCAGTTCTGCTCCCTGAATCATATATTTCCCTCCTTAACAGTACCATTCAGAAGGGAACTTATGGCATATCTGAATCGAGTAAACCAAAAAACTGAACTCTACTTGTCCAACATAAACCTAAAAAATACAAATAATAATTGAAAATATTTGGCCCTCAGATTAAATACTCTTCGGCTTTCACTTTTGAATTGTATACAAACATGATAAATTTGATATAGAATATCACGTAAAGCGGAAAGGGAAAAGTGAAAAGAAAAGAAAAGGTTTAACCTTCACACAATGCTCAAACACAAAAAATTCAAGGCCTTCATTTTACCAAATAATTGTGAAAGAGGTAAGAAATGTAAGCATGTGCTGTTATATTCATCAAATCATAACTTTTTAAGTCATGATAATTGAAAAAGTGTCGTTTTTGACATAAGAGACTTGGCAAAATTCATCATGATGAAGATGGAAAATCAAGCAATTGCTACAGTACTTGACCACAATTTTCTTTTTCCTGATTGTCTAGCTGTGCGTCTATAGTGCATTGGATAAGTGGCAAATCAAACAAGGAGTCTCAGGTATTCAAGAAAAGAAAGAATGCTATAGAAGCAACCATTTGCACGGATAAACTTACCAAGAAGCATGGTTTTGCATCACTTACCTATCATTCCTCATATATTCACAAAACCAATTACCAATTTCAGTTTAGGCTGTATATTTAGAGAGAGCGTCAACCACAGTAAAGCCAATATAGCGCTACAAACAACAATAAACTAATATAGCGCTACAAACAACAATAAACTAACACTCCCTGATTTTTGTATGGTCAATTGACATTTGAATAGAAAACATTCAAGGCACTTCTTGAAGATTTCACACGGCCAACTAATGTTTGCAACATGTATTACATTTCATGAGATTTCAAAGTCAACTACAGCATCATCCCAAGAGAAGATACATTCATCAAGAAAACTCTAGAGGGTAAAGAAAACTCTAGAGAGTACACTCATCACCTAAGATTGGAGTAGGTTTGAATGTAATAGATAAGTAAGATTTCTTGGGTTTTCTCAGTAAAAGATAATAAAAAATGGTATCAGTTCTTAGCTTAGTCTTTCAAAAGTTTTTTTTTTCCCCAACTCAACACCGAAAAAAGGAACAGATAAATGGCAAAAGAGTTGCAGGTCTTTAGAAAAACTAATAGCCATGTTCTGCAATTCACAGAGATATGAAACTAGCTCGGGTGTGCATTGACAAGTATATAATACCTTTGGAAAGCATTCAAAACCTCCACCAGTTACATTAAGTAATGCCAAAGATAGAACTCTATCAGGCACCATTGCTGCTAACTTGCAAGCTATCATTGCCCCTGTGTCAGTTATAAAACATAAAGTGAGTTTCGAAAGAAAACTGAAACAGAGATAAATCGGTACAAGCAGTTCAATTTTATTTTAAGCAAGTTCAACTCTCCAATCCAGTTAGCGTTGACCAAACAATATTGAAATAAATAACTGCTGTAGATTCTTCTTTGGTGAGCTTGCAATTGAAAAAAAAAAAATTCTCAACTTCACTGGATACGCATTTACTAAAACTACAAACGTAATACTGACCCATTGAATGGCCAAATATATGGGCTTTTTTCCAACCCAGATGATCCATTAAAGCAATCGCATCTTTTGCCATGATTTTTGTTCTGCAACCAACAACCAGAAAAATCTTATCTTACAAGATTTAAAGACTGTTGCTTATGCGTTGCTTATGTAATTGACTAACATCTTGGAAATGAAATGTTATACACATGAGAAACCCAAGAAACCACCCAGCTAAATGCCTAATGTTTTTCTACATTTTCTAGGCAACCAAACGAATGCAAAAAATATAAAATTACTACTGAATTAACCACAATGAAAAATCCAAATTCATACAGTAAAAATATTTTTTTGGAAAAAAAAAGGAAAAAAACTCACGTATATTGGGATTTTTTGGTGGGTACAAAGCTGCAACCCACACCCCGATTATCAAATGCACAGACCTCTATACCATTACCATCTTCCTCGCCAGAATTACGACCAACGTTGCTGCTCTTGCTCAAATTATCATCATCATTGGGCCTGTCGCTGCCTGTTAGACCCTTTATTTGTGGTCCCCAGGAATCATGCGTCCCCGCCAATCCTGACCCATCATTTAATCAACCAAAGAATCAATCAACGGTCGAGAAGCGTTCAACCCAGAACATAAAAAAATAAAGAATTTACCTATAATGAGGAGGATTTTGGTTGGTCCATGACCGTATGTTCTGTAGAAAATTCCGATGCCATTGTCACAAACTGGTCCGTCTGGATTGGTCTGGTAATCGGAGACCTTGCAAAACGGCATCGTTTTTGTTATGAATTGATTATTCAATTCAAACACCAGAGTTGGGACTACAGGACAGGAGGAAACGAACGGACAAGAAAAGAAAATAATCGAAAGAGAAAACCGGATGCGGTGCCGATTTATATATTTCGAGTTGGATATATAGTAGAGACAGTGTGTGGACGTGGCAGATAAGAAGTGGTTAATGCCACGTAGGATAGCTGGCAGGCGCGCGAAATTTGGTCAAAAGTCAAAATCTGATGCTCTACTCTAAACGTGGGAAATGAAAAACGCTAGGAAGCATATTAATATTTTAATGTTTTGGGGGGTTATGGTGTTTTGAATACCTCATAATAATGGATTTAGTTTAACAATCCTTTTATTTTTTTATTTTTTTCTTTTAGCATTTGCATTAAAATAAAATTCCTTTTAGACTTTTCTTAAAAATGGATTCTCTCTTTCTCTCCTTTTTTTTTTTTTCATGTAGTGATTATTTTAATATAATATTCTAATCAATTACAATAGAGATTTTTTATTATTATATTAATTAACTATGATTCTTTTGATAAATTTTGGTGGAATTAAACTAATTGATTTGAATTGATATTTTTTCATTTCATATTAATATTAACTAAATTAAAAATATTTAAAATAAACAACAATTTATGTATCTAACTTTTATGTTGATGAGTTTCGAAAATGTTACAAAAATTATGAGCAGTTGTTGAAATTAATCCATCGATTTATTGACTTGTGTTTTGTTTTGCTATGATTTATACCTCGGTAGTTTATTTTACGTTTTTAAGGTTTCTCGGAAGTTATTATTTGATTTCAAGTTATTTAAAAAGTTGAAAAATCATTTGGAGGAATTCGGGAGCGGAAAGGAGCAGAAAAATACAAAAATATGCCAAAACATACATGCGCAATTGTGTATCTACAGAGGTGCAAATAAGCCGGGCTATCTACGAGTAGTTGGTAATCGCTTGATAAAAACTCATTTGTAAATGGTTTATTTTATAAACGAGTCAAATTAATTTGAGCCTACTTCAATTCTTAATCAATAACAAGCCAAATTTCAGAGTTTGATTAAAATTAAACTCGATTCTATTAGATTCATAAATATGCTCGTTTATAAATTTGATATAAAGCTTGTTTATTGTCTCGTTTAAAATGTATTAATATATACGTTTATTATTTATATTTTGTAATTATATAATTAAAATTGATATATGCATATAATTAGTTTCATTAATATTATGTCTTTTAATTTCATCAAATAGTTGAAAAGTTTAATTTAAAAAAAAAAAAAAAGAATTTATGTTACATATTATCATCATCATCATCATCTTAACAATTTTGGCACTCCAAAAATATATTTTTAACACTTCTATAATCTTTTTGATAATTTAATTTGACTAAAATATACATACTCATAATTTTCTTATAGGTGCACTTTAAATATTTCTAAAAGGAGAACAAATTATATATTTACTTGTATTTTCAATTTTTAACCAAAGTTACTCTTTATTAAGAAAAACATTATTACCTTTTCTTAACAATAGAATATAATTCTCATGAGCCATAAACGAGCTTTAAAATTAGTTAAACTCTAGCTTGAGCTTAGTTTAATTATAATTTATTAGTGAGCAAAAGAATAAAGGCAGAACAATTCAATTAAAGCATCTTCACAAGCTCATCCAGCAACTTGAAAAATATTAAACATGGATGAACATTCGACTCAATAAATGATATAAATAATATACCAACCTAGTGTCTTATAAAAGTTCACTATTACTCATGTTGATGTAATGTGTCATAGAGACAAACAACCACGTAATCATATAAGGATGAAATATAGTTCACAGTACTACATTAATCCTCAATATGAGGAGCCAATCTCCCTATCCTAGCTCTCTTAAATCCAATACTATCTCTTAATCCAATACTAAGGCCGCAACCATCCTGGTAGTGCTGACTCGACGGGCAATAGTAAGGCAATGAGTTGGCCTTCAGTCATCATACAGCAATCTTAGCTCATCTTATCCTAATCATCACAAACAAATTCACATTTCTAAATAGCATTGTGTCATCCCAATCTCATATGTCAACCATAAGTAATATGCAATAATAATTATTAATTCATCAATCATAGTCAAATGTTAATATGCTTCTATACAATAATATACATTATTATACATATACATATACATAAACATACAATAAATGCAAATGTATGAAAAATAGAAAAATATATTATATAGTATCACTCACAAACTTGACAAAAAATCCAATTGGATCTCCTTTTGGAGTGCGATATCTGGTGACTAAAAGGATGTTTGAAACATCAACATTATATAACAGATGAGATTATCATAACAAGAACAACTCTTAAGATTCTATTGAAATTTCGATAGAATTTTCCCTAAAACTAGGACATAACCCAACTATAACAAAGTAAATAACACTTATAAATTATCGATAAATTTCCACATAACCAACCACAACTACACAACATCTCCTCGTCTCCAACCCAACAAAATCGCCATAATATCCATTTATCAATTTAATTAAAATCAATCTCAATAAATCATATAATTTCATAAACTACATAATAATTATACAGAGACCATTTAATTCTAATAACATTAGTTTATTTTCATAAGATTATTTTCAATTAATTTATAGAATGCTTCATTATTTTTCCAAAATTAATTCAACCAATTATAATTAATTATCCAAGTCATAAATAAGTCACCAATGCAAAGTTAATCAATTTCATCATCGAAAATAGACATCAAAAATTAATTTAGGACTATCAATAGCGCTCACTGGAAAAGTCGCTGGAAAATCTCGACGAAGATAGATTGTGACGGATTTTGTGTCAATAGACTCATCTTGAAGTGAGAAGCACAAATATATTTGCCACTCTCCCTCACTCTCGAAACTGGCATCAGTAGCTTGAAGTTTCGTCGGATTTCAGCCAAAATAAAATGTTAGCTAAAATTCACAAATGAGGTACCAAAACAAAGCTCAAGATAAGAGGAGTCCATTGATACCTGAACCACCATGAACAAATGTCAGAATTGGCTAGAAATCAGCTTGAAAACTTTTGGCCAGTGATTGGTTAACTAAGCGATGCGGCGCATTATGGTAGCGGCTAGCTTCGAGACTTCACTTGCCGTGTCATTGGCGCTTGGCTAATCTTCCAGGCTAGCGCTTGTCATCAGGGGGAGGCCAAATGACAGCTATTCGACAGGGCAGACCTATCTCTCTCTCTCTCTCTCTCTCTCTCTCTCTGTGTCTTAAATCATAGCTGTGTCTGATTAGTCTTCTAGACTAATATGATATGCTCAATTATATATAATAATAATAATAATAATAATAATAATAATAATAATAATAATAATAATAATAATAATAATAATAATAATAATTTTACTAATATTAACTTATATCAAAAATAAAATTTGATTTAATACATAAATTTCCTTAAAATAAGAAACTGTGATATTTTCACAATTAAACAAATACAAATATTTCCTTCAATTAAATTCACATATTCTAACACTTAGATAGAATTATAGCTAATAATATATTTTTCAATTCATAAAAAATCTAAAATTCAATAAAAATGAAAATTTCAATTACACTTTAGCAAAAATAATTAAATAATAATATTTCCACACAAAATAAGATTTTATAAAATAAATAAAAATTTAGGTTATTACAATCTTTTCTCATCAAGAAAATTCATCCTCGAATTTTTTCAAATCAATTTAAGCATTGCACACTCGAGCCAGATCTTTCCACTATACTTCCGCTGTGCATTCTAACACATTTCCCTAAAATCACAACCAACCTTTCAAAACTGACTAATCCAGTATCTCACAAACTACTAAAAATAATGATACTATAATCTTTTTCTAATGCACTCGATGTATATTTAATCTTTAAGCACCTTTTATCCAAACAAACCTTAAATATAGTCAATAAGACTTTTAATTTCCTACTAGTTTAATTATAAACTTAAGCATGTCTTTTAATTCTAAATCACTTCAAATAAATAATTCCATATATATATATATATATATATATATGAACATTGATTAATACTTTAACTAATGGTAGAAGAGAGATATCTCCTAATATGGAAACAACGCCTCCTCCAGCAAACTCATTAATAATCCATGCACCTATCTCTTTACCTTTTTCTCCCAGTTTTAAGAAATCTATTGGAAAAAAGATAGATTTTCTTTATGAAATAAATATCTTCCGGAAACCTGCAAAATCCAAGATCCTTCTCTCCCTTTCTTAAATCCTTATGATGCTTTCTCCATATCTAAGTCCATTTGGACTCATAGTATTAAAACTCTTATAAGAAGAACTCCTAAAGAAATTAAGGAGTATGTTCAATCTTCAACTTTTGATCAGTATCCTATAAAAGCAACTGGACAAGAACAATTTATTGATCTCCAAATTCCTTATGAATTCCTAGCTCAATGGTTAGCTAATGGATTCATTCATATCCATTTTGGAGCCATTTGATTGGAATGCACTTATCATGGAAGGAAAGGCCTACTTGTGTTAGCAAGAATGTCTTTGCTTGATATAAGGTATCTCAAATATCAAGATGCAATAATTAGTACTGTTGAGACTACTTTGATTGCAGGCACAGTAATTTTCACTCTCATGACAAACTTCAATCTGGCCCTCAATGATCCTCATGTCCTCTCAACTTTAAAAGTTCAAATCTAGATCATGGGAGCACCTCAAGTTGCTGATGCTACAGCAGCTATTCTTCGTTATTTGCTAATCTACAAGATCCAAAATCATGCTATATATCTTAGCCTTCCATTCCCTAATGAGCCTATCCATATTATAGTAGATTCAGAAAATGCTCCTGCTTGTCTCCACATTCCAAGACAAATTTTTGGAGATGATCTGATAAAATTGTTACCTGAGAAATGGGTAACCAATTATGAAAAAGCTTCATGAAAACTCCAGACCAATCCAATCTACACAACTAGTTTTTTTCTCAAAGAAGGATAAGTTTGTCGAGATTGGTTTTGATAGGAAATCTATGTTTGAGGCTTCTCCTGCACCATCTACCTTTCCAACTCAATTTATGATTTCTTCTTGGCCCTAAGAAGAAAATATTCCCATAGTGGCTTTCGACAAGCGTGGAAGACCAATCTATGCTTTTGAAAGAGACATCTATTATTATAGGGACAAATATGATTGTGATGACTATTATAGATCTTCTTTAGAAAAAGGAGATCCTTACAGACAAAAGCAAAAGATGAAATCTATCTTAGCTTGATGCATGAATCATGTTTATCAACAGAAAGAAGATGATGAAGGCTCTACTGCCTTATCAATTGATCAGTTTGCTCATCTGTCATCACCAGATTATATTCCTCCTTTTGCCTTAGGATATTGCAAACCATCTCTCCTTCTAGACAAAGATGATTGGTTTCGTCCTGAGAAGACCATTAAAAAGGCTCATCTCCCTTGTTACAAACAGGCTCTCAAGGTCATTCATAAAGAGCCAGACTTTAATCCTATTCTAGCTTGTTACATATACTAGCCATTCACTTTCCAGTATGAAGAAGATTTTCCTTTATTGGCAGATTCCACAAATTCCAACACAAATGTAAGGACAATTCCTTACATTAAAAATCTAGTTAGAGTTAATGTTGAAGGAAAACCCCTTTCAGTAGCACCGGCTAAAGCAGTGCTCAACTAGCAGACTGACAATGCTCAAGCTTAGAATAAAGTTCTCAAAAGAATTGAAATTCGAGTGGAGCAAATTTTACATCAAGTCAACAATCTTGATACCAAAGTGTCCAGCCAGTCTAAAGTAGCACATAATCTTTATCTTTCTCTTTAGTCACAATTGGAAGTCAAAATCAAGGAAATTAAATCCATGATCAAAGAAAAGAAATTGACAGGAAAATTCCACCAGAAAGAGTCTGAGATTGAAAATTTAAAATAACAAATAGCAGCCTTAGAAAAAGCTATGAAAAAAAATATCTCTCAACCTTTTGCCAAAAAATCCCAGTTTAAGACCTAAAACACTTTACCAACACCCTCACTTACAGACCTTGAACACTTTGGCTATATAGCTGAAATGGCCAAAAGAAAGAATAAACCTACCTTTTTCGAGTCTCAAAAGTAAACCTACCTTTTTCAAGTCTCCTTTTGAACCAAAACCTACCCTATCTTCATTTAATGATTCAATGCTATTAGAACAAAAACCACTACAAACCAGAGAATCCCAAATACCAAACCTAAAGAAAAACACCATGAAAACTCCTATGAACATTGATCCAAAACAATCACCTCCATCACATTTCATGATGAACCCTTTAAACAATTTTCTTTATTAATGCTTGGACTCAAATAAAAATCCAAATCAAGCTATTATGATTTCCCAAGAATTTTTCTAAGATGATTCATCTTCAAGTTTGCCAAAAAAGGAAGAATCAGAAAATAGTGAATCAGAACCTAAACCATTGGTTCAAACATCCTTCATGGAAGAACTAGAATCATCCACTGGTAATAATCCTCGTCCAATAGAATACTATGAAGAAACTAATCCTGAACTATGCATACTCAAGAGCAGACTTATACTTTCAATACTGAGGAATGGTATTGGCCAAAATTTGATATTAAATCCTCTAAGTATTTTACTTTGGATGACATCACTACAAATTAGTATCCATACAGGATCAAAGAGTTCAGAACATGGCTTGAAGTCCAATATGCTAAACCATATATTTCATAAAGATAAGCCATTAAAGATTTCATTCATAGGTGTATTGGAAAACTTGGAAATTGGTGGATAAACCTTAGAGATTTTGCAAAGGCTCAATTATTGTATTCCTCTATAGCTGAATTCATATGCCATATTCAAATACAATTTATGGGAATGCCTACAGAAGATGTTGAAAACATTAGGAATGATTTTTTCAAAATGAAATGTTATTCTCCCTAAAAAAAAAAAGATCTAGACAAGCATTTCCATAACATGTCTAAAAAATTCTATGAATTAAAAGGGCAGAGTAATTCAAATCTCAAACAAACCTTTGTGACTTCATTGCCAGAACCTCTTACAGTGGCAATCCACACTATTCTCCAAGATAGAAATCATAATTTGGAAGATTTGACACTTGGCTAGATTTACCAAGTAATGATGAGATCTTTGAATGAGATCTATGATCCTTATCATCTTCTAAAATAGACCCTTAAAAGACATAAAGACCCAATTTTGAAGAATGCTTGTTATAGGCTAGATCTTTATGTGAAATGCAAAGATAGGAACTGTGAATGTCCTTCAAAAAAAAAAAAAACATTTCTACAAGTCAAAAGGCCACCATGGCAAGAAATCAAAGAAGGGCCATAGATTCTTTAAAAGGCACAAGTACAGAGGAAAGAAGACGGATAAACATTATTTATGTGGAAGAAAAGGGCATTATGCAAAAAATTGCCCAAATAAACCAAAGTACGGAGCCAAGCTTATTCAACATCTCCAATATATTACACCTATTGATCTTGAAGATGCTGATGTTGAATCTCTATTCTCAGAAGATGAAAGAGACTCTTCAGAAAGCCTTTTTGCTATTGAAAATTATTCTTCTGATGATGATCATTGTAGTCCAATTTATTATGTTGAATCATGTTCATTGGTTATTCAAAAAACTATGCACCTAGTTCCTTTGGTTTATGTTCATTTGTATATTGAAAAATATGCAAGGCCTATCAAAGCAATTGCCTTCATAGATACTGGTGCTCATAGGACAATGATAAATCCTATTGTCCTTCGACCTGAATATTGGAAACCATACAAAGAATATTTCAAAACAGCAAATGGTAATGTCTATGCAACTAAATGCATCACCAAGAATCCTGTGGAGATTCAATTTTCCTAGGATGTCATATGTGGGATCACTGCTTAGGGTGTTCACTTCTAGATAAAGATCTTGTCCTTGGATTTGATATTTTATGGAAATTGAAAAACCTATATGTCCTTCCAAATGGAATCAGTTACAAAAAATACTTCCAGCCTTTAATAAATATTCCATCTTTGTTCTTCATCCATTCAATCCAAAGTTTTAAAGAAATCCAAAAAGAATTAGTACACAATTGCTATGTTGATTCTTATATAGAATTCAAAAATCCCTCACCTTTATGGAAAAATCCAGAGTTCTTTATATCTCTCCCACTGAAACAAAATAAAGATGTCAACCTAACACCCTAGAATATTTACAATTGGCTGTAAAAGAATGTCCTCAATTGTTATCACAAGGTTTAATTGAATCAACTAAGTCAGATTGGGCATGCCAAGCATTTTATGTTAATAAGAGGGTAGAACATATCTGAAACAAGAAAATACTAGTTATTGATTACTAGCCTTTAAGTCATTTTCTTAAAGATGATAAGTTCCTCTACCAAAGATTTTTCATCTTTGTTCACACATTTGTCCTTTACAAAAATTTTCTTGAAGTTTGATCTCAAAGCTAGATTTTGGCAATTGGGAATTAAACCTGAAGATCATTACAAGATAACTTTTTGTATTCCAAATTACCATTATCAATGGACAGTCATGCATTTTGGTCTTAATGTTGCTCCATCCCTATTCTATAAAGCAATGGTCAAAATTTATGAGCCTTTTATTTACAACTCATTGATCTATATTGATGATGTTCTATTTGTTTTCTAAAAATGAAGAAAGCCATCTCCATTTGCTCAACAGTTTTATGGAAATTACTAAAAAATATAGAGTAATGCTTTCAGCTTCAAAGATGCACCTAGCAAAAAAAGAAATTCAATTTCTCGGGATGCTCTTTAGAGATGGAAAATATCACCCTGGTCCATATATCGCTTTAAAATTATTAAAGTTTCCTTATAAGAATCTTTCTCACAAGCAAATTCAGCAATTTTTGGGAATAGCAATTTATCTCAGAGATTTTATCCCCCACTTCACTGAAAAAGCAAATCCTCTGAGATGCATGCTAAAGAAAGATGCTCCTGCTTGGATAGATAAATAGACAAAGGCAGTACAAACTTTAAAAAGAGAGCTCTAAAATTTGCCACCTCTTCAAATTCCCTTAACAGGAAAAAGATTTTTACAAACTGATGCTAGTGATAAGTATTAGGAAGCAATACTTTTAGAAGAACTAAAGAAAAGAAACAAATATGTGCTTATGGCAGTGGAAAATTCAAAGATTCTGAACTCTATTATTACTCTACTTACAAAGAAATCCTAGTTGTAAAAAATGGAATCAAGAAGTTTGAATTCTACCTCATTAGCCATCATTTCACTGTCTTTATGGACTATTTTTCTTTTTCGAAGATGTTACAACTCAAGGGAAAGATTCTCCCTCATCCTTAACTACTCAGATGGAAAGAATGGTTTTCTCGCTATAAATTTGATGTTGAACAAATCAAAAGAGATAAGAATCTAATTCCAAATTTCCTATCTAGACCAGATAACTTCTCTATTTCTCTCATTAGCACTATGAAAATATACCACTTGTTTACATGGCATTCTCTTCCTTATCCTCAATTCCATCTTCATCAAATATGGAATTCCCTTTTATCAACAATCTTCCTCCTGGAGTCTAAGAAAACATTTCTGAAAGAACTCTCCATGATAGCCCATAAATGAACATTCTGGTACCAATCTCTCCTGGTTAGAAAATATGAAATCTTTTTCATTAGGAGATTGGCTATCCACCCAACTCATCCTTTCCTCAGGCCCTTTAATTTTATGAAACTTTCTATCAACAATTTTGGATTTGGCTAAAAGAATTTTTTGTCTTTC
Source organism: Reutealis trisperma (assembly GCA_947687605.1). Lineage (NCBI taxonomy): Eukaryota > Viridiplantae > Streptophyta > Magnoliopsida > Malpighiales > Euphorbiaceae > Reutealis > Reutealis trisperma. The sequence goes on from CANTUT010000479.1 coordinate 102,943, forward strand.
TATGGTATTTTTGCCGTACTTTCTACACTGTACTAGAAGTCCAGCTCTTTGAACTTAGAACTTATTTGACAATGTTTTGAAGGAAGGCAATGAATAACACTCATTTTGTTACTTTTCTAGAATGGTTTGCTCCTTTGCAAGATTAGGAAAATAGGCTCACTAAAGAATATAAAAAATTTGACAGTGACCAATTCAGAAGTATAACCAGTTTAATCATCCTTCATCGAAAATGGACACCTCAGGTCATTGACAAAAACCATACTCAGCTTAGAGTTTCTCCAAAATATTTTATCTCTATTCCATGAGCAAGTATTATAGACAACACTCTAAGGACTTTGTTTAATTTCAACACTTTATACGTGGTTTAAATAATGCACCAATTCAGGAATTCTGCCTCCTTGCTCTCTAGATGCACCATGGATGTCATATCCTCCATAATATTGTAAGAAAATTATGGATCTAAAGGAAGAATGGAACAATCAATATAGAAGGAAAATTTACTTTGGAACTAGCAGACAAGTCTTTTGTCCACTTGTTGACACTTTTGACCCAGCTGAAAAGCTTTGGACTCATCTGATAGTGGATTCACAAGATCCATATGACTTTACATTTAGACAGCAAAATGATGATACCCACTCAAGCAATGTGATAGAAGAATTATTCGAAGCTAACTCAGACTCTGACATAAACTTGTCCCCCAGTCACAAGCCCATCAATAAATAAAAATATTCTATAATAAAGTATGTATGAGCTGTCTACTTTATTAAAAGTAATGTGTGTACTGTTTGCTTTAGCAAAAATGTGTCAATATGAATTATAAAATAAACTTAATGGGTTGTAACTTTGATAATTGTATTCGATATGCTATGAGCTCCAACTCCTATATAAGGAGTTAGTTTGTAATAAAGAAGGCAGAGAACCCTTTAGCTCCGGCCTAGTGTGAAATAAAAACTATGAGTTTCAAAAATTCTTGTCTTCTCTTCTTAAATCTTTTAAGGTATCAATAAATATTCATATGAGATTATAATTGATTTCATAGTTGCCACATTTAGTGGATCCTTTATGAATCATTATCTTTTGACTATCTTTAGTAGTTAAATGTATGGTCTCCGTATCTTATGATCTTTAAATGATGAGCAGTTGAGGATGAGGGAGAATCTTTTTCTTGCATTGTAACATCTTCGGAAAAGAGGAACAGTCCATAAGGATAGTGAAGTGATGGCCAATGTGGTGGAATTAAAACTTCTTGATTTCATTTTTGACAACTAGGATTTCTTTGAAAATGAAGTGATAATGGCATTTAGAATCTTTGAATTTTCCACTACCATAAGCACATATTTGTTTCTTTCCTTCACTTTCTTCTAAAAGTACTGCTTCCCAATACTTATCACTAGCATCAACTTGTAAAAATCTTTTTCCTGTTAAGGGAATCTGAAGAGGTGGCAAATTTTAGAGCTCTCTTTTTAAAGTTTGTACTGCCTTTGTCTACTTATCTGTCCAAGCAGGAGCATCTTTCTTTAGCATGCATCTTAGAGGATTTGCTTTTTCAGTGAAGTGGGGGACAAAATCTCTGAGATAATTTGCTATTCCCAAAAATTGCTAAATTTGCTGGTGAGAAAGATTATCATCAAGAAACTTTAATAATTTGAAAGCGATGTGTGGACTAGGGTAATATTTCCCATCTCTGAAGAGCATCCCAAGAAATTGAATTTCTTTTTTCGCTGGGTGCATCTTTGAAGCAGAAAGCATTACTCTATATATATATATTTTTTTTGTAATTTCCATTAAACTATTGAGCAAATGGAGATGGCTTTCTTCATTTTCAGAAAATAATAGAATATCATCAATATAGATCAATGAGCTGTGAAGAAGAGGCTCTTAAATTTTGACAATTGCTTTCTAGAACAATGATGAAGCAACTTTAAGACCAAAAGGCATGACCGCCCATTGATAATGGTGATTTGGAATACAAAAAGTAGTCTTGTAGAAATCTTTAGGTTTGATTCCCAATTGCTAGAATCTAGTTTTGAGATCAAACTTCGAGAAAATTTTAGCAGAGGACAAATGTGTGAACAAAGATGAAATCTTTGGTAGAGAGAACTTATTATCTTTAAGAAAATGATTTAAAGGCTAGTAATTAATAACTAGCCTTTTCTTGTTTCTTATTTGTTCTGCCTTCTTATTAACAAATGCTTGGCATGCCCAATCTAACTTGGTTAGTTCAATTAAACCTTGTGATAACAATTAAGAATAATCTTTTACAGCCAATTGTAAATTTTCTAGGGCCATCCCTAGATGAGTTGCCTTTGTTGGGTTGACATCTTCATTTTATTTGAATGGGAGAGATATGAAGAACTCTGGATTTTTTCATAAAGGTGAGGGATGTTTGAATTATGTGTGAGAATCAGTACAACAACTTTGTACTAATTCTTTTTGGATTTCTTCAAAACTTTAGATTAAATGGGTGAAGAACAAAGATGGAATATTTGTGTAAGGTTGGAAGTATGTTTTGTATCAATTTCATATGGAATGATATGTAGGTTTTTCAATTTTTAGAAAATATCAAATCTAAAGACAAGATCTTTATCTGGAAGTGAACACCCTAAGCAATGATCCCAAATATGATATCCTGGAAAAAAATTGAATCTTCACAAGATTCTTAGTGATGCATTTAGTTGCAAAGACATTACCATTTGCTGCTTTGAAATACTCTTTATGTGATTTCCAATATTCAGGTGGAAGGACAGTTGGATTTATCATTGTCTTATGAGCACTAGTATCCATTGAGGCAATTGCTTTGATAGGCCTTGCATATTTTTCAAGATACAAATGAACATAAACCAAAGGAACTGGGTGCATAGTTTTTTGAATAACCAGGGAATATGATTCAGCAGCGTAAATTAGACTGTAATGATCACCATTAGAAGAATAATCTTCAATAGCAAAAAGGCTTTTTGGAGAGTCTCTTTCATCTTCTGAGATCAGAGATTGAACATCAGCATCTTCAAGATCAACTGGTGTAATATGTTGGAGATGTTGAATAAGCTTGGCTGCCTGTTTTGGTTTATTTGGGCAATTTTTTGCATAGTGCCCTTTTCTTCCACAAAAATAACATTTATCTATTTTCTTTCCTCTATACTTGTGCCTTTTGAAGAATCTATAGCCCTTCTTTGATTTCTTGCCATGGTGGCCTTTTGACTTGAAGAAATATTTTTTCTTATTTGAAGGACATTCATAATTCTTATCTTTGCATTTGACATAAAGATTTGGCCTATAACAAGCATTATTCAAAATTGGGTCTTTATGTCTTTTAAGGGTCTGTTTTAGAAGATGATGAGTATCACAGATCTTATTCAAAGATCTCATAATTACTTGGCAAATTTTGCCAAGTGTCAAATCTGTGAAATTTTGATTTCTATCTCGGAGAGTAGTATGGATTGTCATTGTAAGAGGTTCTGGCAATAAAGTCACAAAGGCTTACTTCATATCTAAATTACTATGCCCTTTTAATTCATAGAATTTTTTGGACATGTTATGGAAATGCTTGTCTAGATCTTTTTTCTGGAGAGAACAATATTTCATATTGAAAAAATCTTTCCTAATGTTCTCAACATCTTCTGTAGGCATTCCCACAAATTGTATTTGAATATGGCATATGAATTCAGCTATAGAGGAATACAATAATTGAGCCTTTACAAAATCTCTAAAGTTTATCCACCAATCTCCAAGTTTTCCAACACACCTATGAATGAAATCTTCAATGGCTTGTCTTTGTGAAATATCTAGTTTAGCATATTAAACTTCAAGCCATGCTCTGAACTATTTGATCCTGTATGGATATTGATATGGACTGATGTCATCCAAATTAAAATACTAAGAGGATTTAATATCAACTTTTGGCCAATAACATTACTCAGTATTGAAAGTATAAGTTTGCTCTTGAGTATGCACAGGTTCAGGATCAATTTCTTCATAATATTCTGTTGGACGAGGATTATTACCAGTGGATGATTATGGTTCTGCCATGAAGGATGTTTGAACCAATGGTTTAGGTTCTGATTCACTGTTTTCTGATTCTTCTTCTTCTGGAGAACTTGAAGATGAATCATCTAAGGAAAATTCTTGGGAAATCATAACAGCCTAATCACCACAAGAATTTAGGCATCTTGTATAACTATCAAATTGTCACAAATTTATTATTACGACGAATTAAATTTGTCACTACATTAGTCATAAAAAGCTCGTGTCAATAAGTATATTTTGACAAAATAGACTTTTGTCACAATATCATAATTTTGTTGTGATAAATGTTATTTTGTCACCCAATCCAACTTATTGTGAGAAAATATTTCATTTCAAAATGTAAAAAGTTTGTCTCAATAAATTTTATTTAGTCACAAAAAAGCTAAATTTTAGAGTCTTATTGTAAGATTTGTAGTGACAAAATATATCTAATGACAATTTTTTTTTCACATTTTAAATAGTGACAAATATTTATTTGCCATAATATTTAACATGATGAAATATAATTTGTCAATTATTAATTATTGCAACAAAAGCATTTTGTCGAACATTCTTAATGACAAAAGTAATTTTGTTGATCATTCAAATTTGTTACAAATTATTTTTTCACAAAAGAATAATAGTGACATAATATCTCTATCAAAATTATTAAAAAATGACAAATACTTTTTATTACTATTCAAATTATGACAGAAATATTTGTGATGATAATTCTCAGAAGTGAGATTTTTTTTGCCAAAAAATATTAATAATGATAAACATATTTGGTCACAATATCGTTAAAGTGACAAAAATATTTTTGCCAAAAGTATGAAGATGTGACAAATATTTTCATCATATTCTCAAGTTTAACAAAATTATTTATGTCAATAATATTAAAAAGTGACTTCTTTTATCTGTCAATAAATAACAATAGTGACAAAAATATAGTTACGGTAAAATCATAATAGTGAAAAAAAATATTTGTCACTAATTTTATATATGACAAATTTTTTTGTCATAATTATATTGTTAAAAGAAACGATAAATTATTTTTATTTTAAATTATTTTAGTGATGAAAATCATTTTGTTAGAAATACTCTTTGGTGTGTTGATCATTAGTTAATGTGACAAAATTTTTGGATCAACATTTGGTTGTACTTTTTATGATATTCGTTCATATTTCAAATATTATTTATCATAACATGTTAATTAAAAAATTTCATATAAAATCAAAATTAAATTGAAGACTAAAATATTGGACAATAATATGTTGAAATATAATAAAAAGCAAATGGTACCAATTGAAATAATCCAAAATATAGAAAGTCAACAATGATCCAAAAAGAATAGTATTCCATAAAAAAAAAATTGCTTCTATTTCTTAGATATAATAATCAGGTAAAATTTTAACTAATTGCTAGAAATAATGAAATATCATCTTCATCCACTTATGGCTCTAAGGTTTCAATCTAAAAAAAAAAAGAAGAAATTATTAGAATTAGTGAGAATCAAATAAGTTTGAATTATATAAGAAAAAATCTTAATTAATAATTAAAATATATTATTACCTTCATGAAGAGAAGCTGAAGTGTCATAAGATTATTGCAAGTGATTGATTTTGGCTTGTTGGCTTTGTATTTGCTCTATTAATTCACCATTTTGCTTTTCATAATTGGACTTTTCAGCTTCTAAAAGAGCTTCTAGTTCCAATCCTCTAGATTATAGCCAAGTCCACGTATGTATCCGGATTTTGGCTTCAATACTTTTTCAAGAATTTGGTGTCCATTAATCTTGATACCATCCTCCAATGCTTTTGCCTAAATAACATTCATTTGCTCCTACAAAATTTGAAGTTAATTAAAACATAAAATTTTATGCAATGTAATAATTTAAATAACATATCATTAAAATTCAATAAAAGTTAAGTTGCTTACATAGTTTTCTTAAGCTTGTGGGTGGCTCCAAGTATCATCACTTTTATGATGTGTCTCATATTAAAGTTTCGTTTCAATAGGCTCATTATTTTTTTTCTTCTGGATTTTCTTCTAAGTTTTTCTCCATAAGTTCCTATATTTAAAAAAAAAATTATAGACATGAGATAGTTTAAAAAAGTACAAGTTGATCCAAATTATTATAGTTAAACTAATAGTTGATCTAGCATACCATTTCATACAAGCATTGGCAATAGGACATTGATCCTGAAGTGTGTGGAACCTCCTACTTCTCTCAATTATTTGTATTTGCAGCACTTTAAGCCTATAAATTTATATAAGTAAATGTATAGTACAAGCAAAAAAAGAGAGAATTAATATTATAATCAATTAAATCACATATAAAGGAAGAGCATAATTTACATGACTGTGATTTTTTTTTTATCTATTGATTATAGAAGTACCATTTTTTTTGTTTTCTTGTCTCTATTCATTATATCATGTAAAAGCTCTAAGTTTTTTCCTTTCATATCATATTCTACATAATCAAACCTAACACCCATTTCTCATTCTCACATGTAAAGGGACTTTCTCAATTAGAAAATGACTAATGAAAATCATTTAGTTCTCAATTTTTTTCCAAAAATAGATTTAATCTTTTCTTGATGATGAATTTGACTGCTCAATAACCAAGCCAAAGCATCAACTTAAATTCAAAAGAAAAAAAAAAACAGAAAGGACCAATACCCATATAATTATAATTAGATATATATGAATGATTTATACAGTTATAGTTTTAATATATGATACAGAATATTACCTTGAATTTCTCTTCTTCAAAATGTGCACACAAAGCTTCCCAATCTTTTGCTTCCATGTGGTCAATAGGATTTGCATGTGCTTCCTCCAAAGTAGCAAATGTCTTGTAATGATTGTGGCATCAATGTTTATAAAGTATGAAATGCCTTGCCATAATTTTTTCCACTACATTCTTTATATGTGAATCATTCAAATCTATCTCAAATTCAGCCTAGAAATATTCAATTCAAAATAATGAATTTGTAACCCAAAGCTCAATACTGAAACATAACACATACAAAAAATTATAGTAAGTAATAAATATATCCCACCCCAATTTTGGTGAAAAGAGGCTCCCTAAGATCTTTAGTCTTTTTTTCTAATAAAACACTCTTAATGGTGCATATAGTTGAGTGATGACACCTATCTCTATTTTGAATAATTTTTCAATAGGACCTACTCATAAATGCATTGATTTTCTAATTATAACACTATCAATTTTTTTTGCCTTCTTTAACGCGTCTCTTAACTTCAAACCCTCTAGCCATACCACAACCTCTTTTCTTTGTAATAGAATCTATAAGTTAGCTAATTATATAAATAAGAGAACTTTATATAATTAAATTTAGATCAAATATTAAAAAAATTAAAATATTACTAGTAGATAAATATTTAAATTAAAAGTTGACAAAATTTAAATAACTTAAGAACCTCCATTGATTATTGACTCAAGTACCACAGAGTCATTTTGGGAAGTTGATGAACTCCTAATTTCATTTGGAGTTGATGGTGGACTACCATGATTTGCACTTGGTGTTGTGATATCTCTTGCTCTAGATTTTGATTGAGTAGCACAAACCATAGATGGCATAGTGGCATTATTGTTAGAAGTAGATGACATATTCATTACTATTTCACTATTGAATTCTTCAGTTGTCATAGGACCATTTGGTGTTAATGGAAAATGTTGAACATCACCTATTATAGATGATGAAGAGTTTTTTAACACAGACTTCGATTGAGCTTGTGTAGGATGAAGCTTGGCCAGTAAGGTAGTAGGCTTAGATGGCACCTGTGCAGCATGAACCTTTGATAGTAAAGTAGTGGATTTTGAAGGCAACACATTTTTCTTTTTCTGACTAGGTGCCATAGTTACTCCACCTAATAAAAAAATTTAAAATATAAGTACTTATTAGTATTTGTTAATAAAATAAAAGGCACAAATTAATTATATATAAATAATCAACACAAAAATATATTTTACATTGTCATGCAAAGTAAGCCACATTCTCTCATTCCCAATTATTCTCACTTTTTCTAATTTTTCAATACTATATATATGTGTGTGTGTGTATATGATTATATAAATTAACTCACAAGGAAACCAAACTCTTGAATGTTTGCCAATTTGCTACTTGCTAGCTATGAGTGTAGCACTAAATACAAAAAATACCAACTGCGCACAAGCAAATCAGTATCATGATTGGATTATTCAAAGAGTTTCCTAAATTTGTATATATTATTTTGAAACATGAGTTAGTGTTCAAGGGTGAACTACGAAATAGAATAATTACCCAATTATTTGCTTCCTAATTTCATAGACTTGATTCAAGTACACACAATATTTGTAAAAAAATTAATTTTTTCATTTTTAATAAAAAATTATCATAAAATTATCCCATAAAAGCTTTCCAAACAAAATTATCACATATGTATATATAATAGAAAATTTGTGTTAATTAACGAAAGTTAATTTATAGATTTTGATGAAATTTTTTGAATTATGGATTTTGATGAAATTGAATGGTCCATATGCTCATATACAAAAACAATAAAAACAACTAATTTTACAAGCAATAAAACTTAAATATGAAATATTTAGAATACATCTACTAAATTATACATATAGCAAAAATTAGATGTAGAAGCAAAAGTGGAGAAACTTACATATGATAAACCTTGCAAACAACTTGAAATATTATGGAAGAATTAATGTATTGGTAGGTATGAAATGAAAAAAAATAAGAAAGAGAATCTAAAGATAGAGATATTAGGGTTTCATATTTATAGAAGGGGATAGAAAAAGACAATAGCAGGATTCTTTTTTCTGATCAAAATATTTTCCCTCCATCTATTTTACAGGATAGGAAAATCTGAAAATAGAATTTTAATATATAAGAAGGGATTAGAAAAATAAATTTGCTGCTTTCAATTATATCTAAATTTTTTCCCCTCTCTAGGAGGTATATCATTCATTATAAAATACCATTATGCAAAATCTTAGTTTTAGGATGAATTTTAAATTTTTTATGTATTATCCTTTTAGAATTGTGTTTAGCTAACCCAAGCCTAGTGTAATTTTTTTTGAACAAATCCTGACTTAATTTTATTATTTATGTAATATATATATATATATATATATATATATATATATATATATATATATATATATATATATATATATAATCCAACTATATAAAATTTTGATAGATATCACTACAATAGCTCTCTCTTTCTATATATTCATCAATTTGGGCTTTGTTCAAATTGGTTTTTCCATTTCATTATTTTAATTAAAAAATATGCTTATTAAAAAATATAAATAATAAAGAAAAAATTAAAAACTATATTATAATTATGTTTAGTAATACAAAAAGGTAGCGTAATTGGTGTATGAAGAAATACTTTTTTTAATTGCCAATCATGTTTGATTATTCTATACGGTACTTTAATTTTTTATAATTGCCAATTGCCAATTAGTTATATGTGTTAAGATTGTGTCCTGATATTTGTGTTGCAAGGTATAGTGGTATAATAGTTAATGGTATTAGATTTCACACAATTGAATGTGATAAGTGTCGTTGCACGTAGAATAGTGGTGTGTTGGTCAAAGGAGAACACAATTCAGAAGAAATTGATTTTTATGGTGTACTAACAGATATCATTAATCTAGATTATTGTTATGGACATCATCTTTACTTATTTAAATGTAATTGGTGGAATGTGAGTGACAAAAAAAATGGATTAAAGACATATGGTCGATTAGTGAGTATTAATACAAGTTGAAAATGGTACGTAAATGATCCCTATGTACTAGCCACTCAAGCAGAGCAAGTTTTCTATATTGATGACATAAAAAATGGAATTAGTTGGAAAATTGTGAAAAAGTATGTCCAAGAAATATATACGATGTTCTAGAAATTGCAAAAACATATGAAATATTAGTTTTGAATGATGAGCCATATTAACAATATGAGATAGATGATGTTAATGAGGCTGAACAAATAGATGAGGAAAATATGGAATCATTGGTTCGAAAAGATGTAGTTCTTGATGAAATTGATAGTAGCATTATTGCCTCAATTCAAGAATCAATTCAACAAAAAGAAAAAGTTGATGAAAATTTAATTAATGAAGAAGATTATAGTGATGAAGAAGATGATACTATAATTAACAATTGTGATGATGATACTAATGAAAAAGAAGATGATAATAGTAGTGACAAAGATGAAGATGATGGCAAGTTTTACTATTGTGCCACATGGTATTACATGATTTTTTTTTTTTTTGTACAACTTTCATCTATTTCGAAATAATCACTAACTATTTTCTTTTCTTTCTCATTTGTTCTTTACAAGATAACATTTGTGATATAAGAAAAATATCTAGTTCTACCTTTCAAACTTTGAATATAAAGAAAACAAAATGGTAAAGAAATTATAATTATGGTTATATTCATTTGTTATTTATTTTTAGCACGGTTACTAATTAGATTTTGATATTTACATTTTTATATTATTGCTTTATTTTTCATGAGTTTTAATGGATATGTTCAATTGATTGTTTGGGTTTGGTCTAAAAATGTTATAGCTTTGTTTGCCATTTATTGGACCTCAATTGATGTGATATTGGATCAAATCCTACTCTACAATTCCTCTATATCTCTTCTTTTTTAAAGCTCTGTATATTGGTTCCTTGGTTCTTTGGTTCTTCCTGCTACTCGTTTGTGATTAGGTAGACAATATTACTTGCTTATGGTACTTTTTTTTTGGTATTTTTGTTGATTTTAGATCATTTATTAGATATTCATGTTATTGGTCTTGGTAGCGATTCTTCTCATTAGTCTAAAGCTCTAATTTTGGAAGGATTTGCTACCTTGATATTTAGGATTTTTTTTTGATCTAATATATTGACATACTATACTGGCTTGGTATGTTTTAGTTGATGTTGATATTTTGTTGGGAGTTTTGTTTTTAGATTGACCTTCCAAATGGCATGATTGGAAAGAGCACAATGCTGTTGTCTTGATGTTGGCTTGTGACAGAAATTTTCTGGTACTCTTATTGAGGCTTTTAGTGTTATCTTATATTTTATTTTTACTAGGTTTATATTTATTTGATTGGATTGTTTTTACTTATGGGTACCTTAGTTTAATTTGATTTTCTTGGTTTCAACTAGCGCATGAGGCATGTTCATGCTATCATAATTTATATTTTAATTTTAAGAGGGGTTTTTTCTTTTGTCATTTTGGGCTCTTTACCCAATTTTGTTTTTTTTTTTGTTTTTTAAATATTGAATAAAATAAAATCGTTTATAAAAAATGAATATGTTCAATGCTCTTATATTTTAATACAAGTCGATAAACTTTTAAGACACTAGGACATATAGTCATTTCATATCCATCTATAACTTATTAATAACATACCACCAACAAAAGAAAAAATATATTGAAGCAAAAAAATAAAAATTGTGTTTTAAATTAGCAATTTCAGTTATCAAAACCATAATAACTAAGAAGTTAAATATTCAATTTCATAAATTCAGGGATAAAAATAAATATAAAAATTAAAATGAAGAACTAGAATACTGTTAATTAAGAAGCTAAAATTTATAATTCTAATTATCAATAATCAAACGTGTATAACTTAAATAATACTTTTTTTTTTAAGTTTTGTATCTAATAATTTTTTTTAACTACAATCACACAAAATGATGTAATTCTTTAATTATAATAAAAAAAAGCAAAAATTTTCTAGTAACTTTAAATTTTTCCCTAGCATGGAGTGTTGTAAAATAATTTTTGTCATGTGTGTTCTCATTTGCCATATAAATTATAATTTTTTTTTACAATGTATTACATTAAATTGATTTTTTATTGTGCATAACATTTTTTGATGAATTTTTATCGCTAAATAAAACAATCATTCTAATGCAAATACTTTTATTACAATTTTACTATAGCACTATATGTGGTAACAAATTGTTTTTGTCATAAGAAATATTATTTATTTTGTGACTAAATATTTTGTCATTATTCCTTATA
>CANTUT010000480.1:5000-92729 GCA_947687605.1 Reutealis trisperma
GCTAAGCTTGTTAAACATTCTTGCATAGTCAGTTACTAACATTCCTCTTTGCTTGAGTCATTCAAATCTTGTAATTTTATTCTCTCTCTCCCTCTGCCAGGAATTCATCTATCATTTCTTGTTTCTACTGATCTTAGGTAGTAGGTACATCTCCATACAACTAGTTGTCTGCGTTCAAACCACTCCTAAGCATAGTCCTTCATTAGGAGTCCTACTAGTTCTATAGCACATCCATTCAAGTACGGTGTATTAACTCTAATTTTTTTTTATTTTAGAAAATCCTATTTTTGTACAGATATATAGTTATTCAATCATATGTACTAGATTGATATTTAAATTATCATTTTTATAGAATTTAGAATTTTATGATTTTGAAAAACATACTATTAATTATAATTTTTATTTTAGTAAATTGTTATTTCAATTTAAAGAATAATTTTAGAACATCATTAGTTGTTATTTATTATTTTTTAGGTAATTTAATTATTAAATCAAAATTTTATTGTTTTGAATTTTCAAAATTAAAGTAAAGATTAATTTTAGTTTTTGTTAATTAAGGAAGCTATTATTATTATTATTATAAAAAATTATTTTTGTTATATTAATTCCAGTCCATCTGATTGGTTGCTTACAAACCAATTAGATGGCTTTCTATCGATCCAACCAATCAAAAACAGAAAAGAAAGAAAGAGGGAGGGAGAGAGTGAGAGACTGACTAGGAGAGAGTGAGGAGAGAACGGTGGTTTTCGGTTTGTGGTGAGCAACACCACCACCACTACTACTAACTAGTCCAGTCATTGACATGCAACTGGAAGCAAGAAATGGTAAGCATGGATGATCAAAGACAGAGCATACGAGGAAAGAGGACTACTTGCATGGATGCCATAACTAGAACTAGCCCTTGCTGATGTTTTCTAGCCAATACGACACCAAAATCGAACTCTCTGACCCAAAAACTTTAATTAAGAAAGTTTGAGCTCCGATTATTAATAATTGACGAATGATTGGAGGAGAGAGAAAGCTCACTGGTGCCACCACTTTTGGTAACAACCCACACTCACCCTAAGAGTTTCATGACAACTTACTTAATTTTAGAGCTATTATGATAAAATGTGTGCTTTCATGAAATTCATATGCTATGTGATTGATGAGTAAGTGGCATGTTAGAATAGTTTTAATATACATAATATGAATTATGAATATAAAATAAGTGATTTATGTGAAGTACAAAGCATAAAATGATTTATTGCATACAAAGTGAATTTTCATGCACAAATCAATTTTTAAGTATAAAATAATTTTTATGAGCATTTTAAAAATATTTTTAATTAAATATTTTTGGAGCGATTTTAATGAAAATAAGAAGCAAAATATTTTATTTTTAATTATTTAAAATCAGCTCATAAATTAGATTAAAAACCCAACTCACCAAAAGTCCAATACACCAAAACACTCCTAACCTATCTTATTAATGGCAAACTTATAATTTTGCACCAAAACCCTAATAATGACCCAAAATTCGGCCCCCTTGAGTTGTGGCAGCCACCATTTTGTTTTTCCATCAGATTTTCATAGAAAAATTCTCTCAAAAACTCTCTTTCAACTGAAATTCATAAGGTGCCTCTAAACCTTACGATTTTGTGATCGTCTTTGTAAGTTTTTCTAAGCTATTATTTGATTTTTATGAAATTAATCATCAGTAACCCATATGGGCCTGTATATTTACTTTTTTTTTCTTCTTGTTAAATTCGGCCTAAGTTGTGTTCTTGAAGGAGAAATCGATTTCCAACCATAAACATAACTCATTCTTCACAAATCCATCAAAGGTGAACCCTAAAACCTAAAATTTGAAAATTTCATGCATATGGATAAGGGGCAATTTGTGTGATTTTGTGTCCTAAACTAATTTTTGTTATGTTTCCATGAAAATTATTGGTTTAAATCATGTGTTTACATATTATTGTAAAGATCAGAAAGTGCGAAAAGCAAGAAAATCCATAATTTTCCATGGTTAGGAGGATTCGGCCAAAATCCCAAGGCCTATAATTTTTGAGTGATACATTTTAATGATTGTTAATATGTATATATGAATGATACATGATTTAATTGCATGTTGGTTGAATGAGTAGCTCTAGGAAACACCTAGAGTGATTCGGCTATACTTAGGGTTTCCAAACCTAAATTGACATGTTTGGTTAATATGTATATATGATTAAGTGACATGTGAATTAGGTTTTATGATGTGTTGATAGTGAATTAATAATCTTAAATTGACTATAGGATTGATTGTATGAATCGGTCAAAGGAGATAAGTATGACTATTTTAAGGTTTACTTGTTAAGTTGATATATATGGAAAGTGTTAAGTATAAGTTAAATTGAATTGATATTAAGATCATGATTTATTGTGTTTGGCTTTAGAAAAGTCTTGGTATAAGTTATTATGTAATTTCATATGAGCCTAAGAAGGCAAAGTATGCAAGACTTAAAAGTCAACATGTTATTTGTAAGTGATGAGTGCACTTCTAAGTGCAACTCCAAGTATATGTGAATGATATATGTGCATAGGGTAGTTATGGAATATGATAGCATGATGTTAAGCAAATGCTAAGTATTGAATTATAATGTTATGTTAGAGCTTGAGAATTGTTAGAGGTGCAAGGGCTACAACAATTAGGAGCTAAGGAACTACAAGGTGAGTAAACATCATGTTCATGTTATAAGTATAAGTTATCATGATATGTGAACCTTTGAGATTCTTGAAACCCAAGTTCCTTTCTATTTTCAATTATAATTATATGATTTCTTTGTTAAGTTTGGGTTTCCAAAGGATAATTGGTAAAAACATTTTTGATTATTCAATGATAGGAAAGAACTTTTGTGATTGTTGCCTTACCTTACTTTCTTTCCAGAACTACACTGTTGTTTATCCCTTGTTCAATAAGCTAAACCTCTATTACTATTATGTTACATATGATTGCATTCTCCAATGCTATTGTTACAAGTGATTGCCATTAGCTCTAGCTATGGTACCTATGAACCCTTTTACGCAGAAATCTTTGTGCCGATGCAGCAAATCATGAGAACCTATACACATGGTCTTAACCCAATGGATAGGGGTAGTGTATCCACCTTAGCTAGAAGGGGCGGTTCTAGCTGTGGAGCCTGATCAATCTCATGCTTCTTTACAAGTTGGGAGTTGGAATTTGGTATGATGCCACCTCTCCCTTTTTCAAGTTTGAGTGAATAAGGCAAAAGCCATCACTTTACAAGTTACAAATTGATTTCTATGAACCTTGCTAAATCGCAAACCATGAATTATGAATTATGAACCCTTATAAAAGGATATGTGTTATTGTTCAAGTTGTTTTGTTTACTCATTGAGATCATCTATCTCAACCTTTTCCTTGTGTGGTTTCAGGAGAGCATTATGAGGAGGCAAGGTGATAGCTGAAGCAATCTATTCCGCTTGGGGGATTTCTTTGTCCAAGTCTATTATCGTGCTATGCTATGAAAAGTCACTCTTAGATGCTCCATGAGTATTATTTTTGGAACATTATGCTTTGATGATTTATTTGGAGTCTTAAAATGTTATTTTCTTTTGGATTATACTTAAAGTATTTTTTTAAACTATTCTTCCGCCCATTAAGGTTTTCTTTTATAATTGGTCAAATTAAGTTAATGTATGAGGTTTGGTATGATCCTAGATATATGCGTGAGAAGGTTCTACGGGCTTGGGTAACCTTATGTCTCCCCATGTTCTAAGACCATCATATCTCTGAAATTGGGATGTGACAAAGTTGGTATTAGAGCTATAGTTTTAAGTCTAGTTTAGACTTTTCTAGTTATTGGGCTAGAGCATAATTTTCTTGTCATGTCATTTATAGTCTATCACTAGTATACTTTCGCGAAATTCTGATAAGCTATAGTACTCCTTATTATTATTTGTGTGCCTTATGATTCTTTTATCAGATGACCAAGAAAAGTACCCTTGCTAGAGAACCCTGACCTAGAGCACCCCATGTAACTTGCAAAAGGACCTAGCGAGAGATGTTCGAGAAAGTCATGCCTGTGATTCACTACATGGAAGAGAAGATTCCTGAGGAGGAGGACCCCAAGGAGTGTCTAGACTACGACTAGGTTTATAGTAAGATTTAGAAGTTAGAGGGAGACTATTTAGACCTGATGGAAGAAAATCAATGTATTAGGTCCTTAGTGCATGCTTTGAGGGAGGACGTGGAATAGCTTAAGACCAGAAATATTAAACAGATAGGAGACCATGTACCTAGGGATTCTTGCTACTCACCATCTAGGACTTTATCTTCGATAGGTTGCATGTTGGATAGAGACTCCCTTTGCCATTGATGTGGGGGCATTGGTCACATTTCTCTTAATTGCCCTCTTATTGATTATTCACCTACTTGACTTTGGAAGTTACTCGATGTTCGTCCTGATGAGGGGCATAGTTGAAACTCGAGCCAGTAGTTGGTAACTATTGGCCAAGTGGCATAGGACTTATATGATATGAATGACGTTGTTTGATTATTTAGCTACTTAGTGTGGATTGATTTCTTTTATTGCCTATGAGATGATTGAATTTTATATGATAAGAGAGTCCTTTATGCTATAAGTTTTATATTACATGATTATGATAAACGATATATGCCATGATATGTGATATATGTGATACTATATAATGTGTGCTCAAGATAAAAGCCTGGTAGGAATGATAATGTGATAGTGGGGTTATATGGGTTACAAGGGAGTTAACACTAAATTCCTTATTGTTATAGCATAATGCCCCCCAAGAAGAAGGTTCGCACAATTGCCAAACCTATTATGGTTAGTGAGGATGTAATATCATACACTACTTCGAATGCTACCTCTGCACTAGTAAGATCAAGAGAAAGGTCTAACTCGAGAGTATCGACCATGGGCTCTAGTGAGCAAGCCTCTTCATAAGAGGTGCAAGCTATGTGCGAGGAGATGAGGGACTTGAGTAATGAATTGGATGAGTTGCGAGCTCAAAGGTAGGAAGTGCTACCAATATAAGAAGAGAATGGAGTTACGCCTCCTACTATAGTGGCACCTGCACAAAGGGAAAGAAAACAGTTACTCAATGAGGGAATGACTATCTCAGAATTTAAGACGTTACAATGACCTTCCTTCTATAGTAAGGAGGGTGATGACCCTCATGAATTTTTGGATGAGATAGACAAGCTAGTCTGTCAACTGTCATGCTCTGATGCTCGACTGATTGAGTTGCTAGGACTCTAACTAAAAAAAGAGGCATAGAACTGGTACGAAAGGAATGTTGAAGAATGACTAAATAGAGTAGACCCACCTACTTGGGCATAGTTTAAGCAAGAGATGATGGATCAATTCTTACCTAAAGGTGAAAGGCAAGATAGGGCACTACAGTTTGAATAGTTAAGGCAAAAACCTAGAATGTCAGTGTCAGAGTATACTAACGAGTTTAACCAACTTTACAGGTTCATTGCTAACATCGTTCCTACTAAAGCCAATTGCATCAACTATTTCTTAAGAGGACTGGTTACACCTCTGTTCAACTCATTGGCAGCGACTGAGTTCTTAACCTTGGCTAAGCTAATGATAAGGCTAAGATAGTGGAAAAGAGGCATAAGGCAGAGAGAGCCGAATGAGCTAAACATGAGCAAAAGGTTAAGCATAAGAGCAAGGGTCATAGAGGCTAGCATAGAGGGGGAGGAGGAGATCCAGGAAAGGAATCTTCGTTAACAACTATAATACTAGGAAATAGTAATGGTCAGTTTAAGTAGGGTTTCCCCACTTGTGATTAGTGTGGCAAGAAACATCCTAGAATTTGTCGGAGAGTCTTTGGCCCATGCCTGAAGTGTGGACAGATGGGTCACTTCATCAAAGACTGCCCACATATGAGGAATTTAAGAAATGTGACCTTGGCACCTTTGCCATCTAGACCGTATCAACCTTAAGGACAAGGAGCCAAAAATAAGGGACCAGCTACAAGAAGCACACCAATGGCAGACAATAAGGGCAAGGGCTATGTCTTCACTTTGAATCAGCAAGAGGCCCATGCCTTACATACAGCCATCACAGGTACCATTCCCATTCAAACTTCTAGTGCAAGATGCTTGATAGATTTTGGTGCTGCACATTCATTTGTGTCTCCATGTTTTGCTAAGAGTCTAGGTAGAAATAAGGAATTAATGAATGAACCCCTAGTAGTGTTGACTCATTTGGGAGAGGTAATGGAAGTGAGGTATGTATTTAAGGACTATGAGGTAAATATTAATGGATAAAAACTTCCAGTGGAGTTGTTAGAACTTGATGTACTAGAATTTGATATGATCTTAAGAATGGATTAGCTATATGAGCATAGAGCTCATATTGACTGTAGAAAGAAGCAAGTAGAATTTCGAACTAAGGATGGGGAGAAATTTATGTATGAGGGAGATAGGAATGAGAACCCTTCGAATTTGATATTAGCTTTGGGAGTAAAAAGGATGTTAAGGAAAGTGTGCCAAGCATACTTAGCTCACATTATCAATACTGACAAGGAAGCCATAGTTCATGGAAAGAGCATACCAGTGGTAGATGAGTTCATAGACATCTTTTTATAAGATCTACCTAGAACACCACTGGACTGTGAGATCGAGTTCAACATCGAGCTGCTTTCGGGCGTGCAGCCCATATTGATACCACCATATCATATAGCACTGGCAAGGTTCAAAGAATTAAAGACACAACTGCATGATCTACTCGACAAGGGTTTCATCCAACCGAGTAGCTCACTATAGGGCTCTCCAATGTTATTCATGAAAAAGAAAGACTGCTCATTCTAGATATGCATCAATTATTGTCAACCAAATAAGGTCACCATAAAGAACAAGTATCCTTTGCCAAGGATAGATGATCTTTCGATCAACTACAAGGAGTCGGTTACTTTTCCAAGATCAATTTAAGGTTCGGTTATCATCAGCTGAATATCTATGGAGAAGACATATGAAAGATTGCTTTTCATACAAGATATAGTCACTATAAGTTCACGGTTCTACCATTTGGTCTCACGAATGCTCTGGCTACTTTCATGGACTTGATCAACAGAGTGTTCAAGCCATTTCTCGACAAGTTCATGTTCATTTTCATTTATGACATCCTGATTTACTCTAAGAGTAAAAAGGAACATGAAGAGCATCTGAGGATTATGTTACAAACACTACGTGATCATCAGCTTTACTCAAAGTTATCTAAGTGTGAGTTTTTGATGGAGTCTGTCAATTTTCTTGGGCATGTAGTAAGTAAAGAAGGAATTCAAAGTGGTAGCCAATTGGCCATGATCTACAATGATTTATGAAGTTTAGAGTTTCTTAGGTATGGCATGCTATTATCACATATTTGTATAGGACTTCTCTAAGATAGCATCACCTTTGACCAAGCTGACCAGGAAATAAGATAAGTTTAATTAGGAGGAGTCCTCTGAAGGGAGTTTCCAAAAGCTCAAGAAGTGCTTGATATTGGCTCCAATTCTAGCTTTACCAAAAGGTAAAGAAGGGTTTACAGTCTACTGCGATGCCTCAAGAATAGGACTTGGATGGGTCCTAATGCAAAATGGTAAAGTCATCGCCTATGCATCGCGGCAACTTAAGAAGCACAAAGTGAATTATCCTACTTATAACTTAGAATTGGCCACAGCAGTGTTTGCTCTAAAGATCTGGAGACACTACATGTATGGAACAAAATGCAAGATCTATACAGATCATTAGAGTCTTCAGTACATCTTGAGCCAAAGAGACCTCAACTTGAGGAAGAGGAGATGGTTAAATTGCTTAAGGTCTATGACTATCAGATTCTCTACCATTCTGAAAAGGCTAACATTATGACGGATGTTTGGAGTAAAAAATCAATGAGAAGCCTAGCCTATGTGATCGTGCGCAAGAGGCTAATCATAAAAGGGTTAAGAGGATTATTTAGTCAGGGCTTGAGGCTAGAGATTGGAGAATTGCAAGCTATAGTGGCATATTTCCAAGTGAATTTAAAGTTATTGGAGGAGATAAAGGCTCAAAAGATAAGGACTGACACTTAAGTTAAGGAATGAGACTGAGAAAAGAAAGAACCCTAAATTTAGAGTAGTAGAGAGGATTCTAAGGTGTGATAAGAGAGTATGTGTGCCTAATATGAATGGACTAAGGGAAAGGATATTGAAGGAAGCACATCAAACACCCTACTGTATTCATCTTATAACTACCAAGTTATAACATAATGTAAGAGTAAGTTATTGATGGCCTGGACTGAAGAAGGACGTGGCTAAGTTTGTGGTATCTTGCCTAACTTGCCAATAAGTCAAGTATGAACACCAATGACCCTCTGGAATGCTACAGGGATTAAACTACTTGAATGGAAGTGGGAGGGTATCATGATGGATTTCGTAGTTGGGTTACCTAGAACCTCCAAAGGTTATGACTCTATGTGGGTCATAGTTGACTAACTAACAAAGTTGGCTCATTTTTTGGAAGTTAAGACCATGTGCTCTGGAGCTTAGTATGCACAATTGTATATCGACGAGATCGTGAAACTACATGGGGTACCGATGTCTATCATATCGGATCAAGGCACTCAATTTACCTCGAGGTTCTAGCAAAAGTTACAAGAAGCATTAGGAACACAGATGGACTTTAATACTGTGTTTCACCCTCAGACAGATGGATAGTCTGAAAGGACAATATAGAAACTAGAAGCCATGTTAAGAATGTGTGTCCTAGATTTTGGTAGTAGTTGGGATAAGTACCTACCTTTGATCGAGTTTGCCTACAATAATAGTTATCATTCATCTATCGAATGGCACCATATGAAGCCTTGTATGGAAGAAAATGTCATTCTCTAGTTTGTTCGGTTGAGCCTGGAGAGAAATACGTGGAGATGCTGAAATTACTCAAGGAGGCTACTGAGAAGATACCATTGATACAAAAGAGCTATGTGAATCCCAAGAGAAAAGATGTTCATTTTGCTATGGGAGATCATGTTTTCTTGAAAGTTTCCCCAATGAAAAGTGTTATGAGGTTCAGTAAGAAAGGAAAGCTATCACCTCATTTCATCAGTCCTTTTGAGATCTTAGATAAGGTTGGGGAAGTGTCTTATAGACTTGCCCTACCCCTAACTATGGCACATATGCACCTGGTATTTCGTATCTCTATATTAAGGAAATATGTATCAGATCCATCCTATGTTTTGTCACCTCTAGACATTGCCATAGATGATCAACTGTCTTATAAACAGTTACCAATTTCTAAATGCTATTTGTAAGGGAATCTGTGGTCTTCCTAGAATTCTGTAAGGCCTAGAAAGACATCCCAATTTTGATTAATTTATGTAATTATTTTAATGAATTTGGAATTGAGGAGAGATTATATGGTTTCTCTAAATCCACAAGGATGAGAGGGAATACTCTCCTTAATTTATGGATGTTTATTTTTGTTCTATTAATTTCCCATATACCATGCACTCATACTATGCGATGTTCATAAATTTAATTATTTGCCATCTTATAAATGTCATTCATGAAATCAATTTTTCTAAGTCAAATTAAACTTAAGAACCAAATCATGATTATTTAAAATTAAAAACCTAGTCTCCGAGTTCAACCTGATTCAAGACTAGTGGTTTTATCCTTGGGTAAATTAACTAAGAAATTAATGAATTGGAGTCAAATTGGATTTTTTCTTAATTTTTTCATTTAAAATAAATTAGAGTGGCAACTCCTGAAATCATTTTTCAAATCACAAATCAATTTTTTGAATAATAGCCATTCCAATTGTGATCACTGAAACTCATTCCATGACCTTTTTAAAAATCGCTTACCTTTCCTTAATGCAATACCCCCGAGTAAGGGAAGGGCATATTTCCTTAAGGCATATTTTCCAAAATTATTTTCAAGATTAACTAATCTAAGCCTGAGGATTCCATCATGCGTCTATGTATGAATGAGAATTTTGAGTCCCTCTAGCTGATCGAGCCGCTACTCGGGTAAAGTCTCATAGCTGGCTACTCAATTAAGGACTAGACGCCACCTTTTAAAAGGAAAGTAAATAAGTGGAGTACTATTTGGTTAAGGAAAATTTTTCCAAAAATAATCTTCATTTGGTTCATTAAGTATAATTTGACTTTCATGCATTACTTTGCATAATAAAGCTCTTTACCTAACCTTAGCTTTAGGAAAACTTTTGAATGGTGAGTGGTATTGGCTTAACAACTCTTTTTGATTATGTTAGGAGATAGCAAAATCATTCTACCCTACGACAAATCCCCAATCATTTAGGAGGTGTAACTAGCAATCATTACCATTTGACCCATGCGAGGCTCCTTGACTAACATGTATTTAGGTATATCGATTCTCTAGTAAGACAAGGACCCTTAACAAGCCACCCTTCACCTTTATGCATATAATCGCCCTAGCATTGATCCTATATTACATGTACCATAATAATCGAGACCTTTATGCATATTCATGAAACTTTTTGGTAATGTTTTGTGACAAGACCATGCATACATATAAATAAGACTAAGAGCCTCGAGTCTAGGTTATGCCTTAAACCAAGTTGAGCATCAAACTCCAATCCTCAAACACTTTTGGCCTAAGACTTGTGGCTCAAAACCATTAGTGTCTCACATTTTTTAAGCCCAAGACACTTGGCACCTCACTTCTTCTAAGACCAAGACTTTTTTCTCATTACCTTTCTTAAGCCCAAAATCTTTAACACCTTACCTCTTTGACATCTCACCTTTTTTAACCCCAAAACATTTGGCCCACCATCATCCTTAAGCCCAAAAGCTTTAGCTCCCAACCTAAAGACCTAATCGTTAAGTCCAAAACCTTTTAGCCCCAACCTAAAAACCTAATCCTTAAGCCCAAAACCTTTTAGCCCCTAACCTAAGACCTAATCCACAAGCCCAAAACCTTTTGGTCCCCGACCTAAGATCCAAACCTCAAAGCCTAATACCTATGGTTTAATGAACAATCATTACCTTAAGCACCTTAAGCCCAAAACATTTGGCCTAAAACACCTTAAGAAGTCATTTGTCCTCAAAATTTGCATACCAACTCATCCTTTTGTAATATCTAAGTGTTTCATAGCTCTCTTTGAGTGCAAATGACACTAAAAAATTAGATCTTTGAATGATAATGTGATATGGGAATGATAGGAAATCAGGCAGTAACCTTATGACATAATGTGTGATGTTTAATTGGTACATGATTTTGTGTTGATTAACTATGTTCTAATGATTTAGATAGAGTCCATATGATAGTTAGGGATGTAAGCAAAGAAGTTAGAAAATGTAAATTGGAAAGTTATAGTGAAAGGTAAGGAAAAGAATTTAAAAGGAAAACTTCCAAGCTTGTAAATGGGCTTATGGGCTTGTTAATGAGTCTTGATATAATGGGGGCCCAAACCTAACATGGGAAGGCCCAAACCCAATAATGAGTCTTGCTTAAGAATGATACAACACCCAAGCTTATGAATAAGAAATAGTGGGCCAAAACAATAGATAAAAGATGTGTAGAGAATGAGCGTTTTATATTTAGCTTATTAGTCACCAAAATTGACCATGTCAAGTTCTAAACCAAGTGGAACTCTTGCTCTTCCTTTACATGAGTCAAGGTTCAATTAGAACACCCAACATCTCATGATAACCCTTAACATTATAGAGAGAATCTTAGTCCTTCATCTTAACACCATCTTAACCATCTATTAAGATTAACTCCTAACCATTAGATATAGCTTGATAAATCCTCACCATCCAATCAATAACATATATAAGTAAGATTGTGTAGAGAAATTTCATTTAGTTTTCTCTACACCAAAAGAAGAAATTCTCCCCACCCCACTTACAATAAAAGTCTTGGCAAAACAAAGCTAATCAAGGTAAAGAGTTACGCTTATCCTTTCTTTTCATGCTCTAAAATTAATTGTAGTGACTAGGTTGTTTGAAGAATTTCTTTTGCACTATATATGGGATTCAGCCAACCTAGGATAGATATGCTTAGGATATGTTTTTGAATGATCTTAGATGAAGGAAAATGATTTAAAATGGATAAGATGAGCTTTGGGAACATGATTCAAGTTTTGGGAAGCTTCGAAGCATAAACATGATTAAAAGAAGAACTTGGTGTTCTAATACTATATTGTGATGATTGAGTAATTATATATGTTATATCAATTGCATATTTTCACAACTAATTTGCAGATTTGATGAGAAATTAAGAGTTTTTCCCAAAATTGACATAAATAGAACAAGTTAGGGTTTATGGAACAAATTGAAAACTTTGAGACTTAGATTTGAAATCATGTAATTGAATGAAAATCTAGCTTGGAAATGGTTAGAAATAAGAATGAATATGTATATGATACAATTAGGATGTTTCTATCATAAGATAAAGCAATGAGCAAGCAAAAGATATAGTTAGTAACATCATTAGTTACTAATTGTTATGTGATTGAAATGTGATGTGCATAACCATAAGGAAAGGGCAAAGGGATTGTTCAAGTTCATGAAGGACTTTGAATTAGCCAAGAACAAATACTCATTAAGAACAAAGGTGTTGAGGTGAGAACTCAATAATGTAATGTAATTGTGCCATGTTACTTGCAACTATTGATTGAAATGCCACCCTTTGATACATACCCAAAAAGGGACATTGAATGTGTATTACCCGTGGAATGTGAGCCTTTGATTTTCACATCCTTCTTATATGATAATTTGAACATAAAGAGCCT
This sequence comes from Reutealis trisperma, assembly GCA_947687605.1. Taxonomy (NCBI): domain Eukaryota; kingdom Viridiplantae; phylum Streptophyta; class Magnoliopsida; order Malpighiales; family Euphorbiaceae; genus Reutealis; species Reutealis trisperma. The sequence goes on from CANTUT010000480.1 coordinate 17,770, forward strand.
TTTACATTAATACCATTTGTGCCTAATGTTTGATATGTCAATTACTTGTTATTGAATATTTAATACGGAATTTGAATATGCCCTTTACAAATACCCATGATAAGCAAAAAACCCCTTTTGATGTGGGGCAATACATCAAACCATGTACACTTGGTATAAGCTTGTAGGTAGGGCGAGAGTACCCAATTTCTGTTAGGGAGGAACGTCTAACCGTAAGACCTAATCAGTATTGTGTAATGTGATATATGTGAGTGAGTAAGGCTTAGGCCGCCACCTTTCAACTTTTATCTATGGGAAGCTTTCCGCTTCTAAGACATTCTTATTTCTACTAAAATGTACTATAATGTTCAACATGGCCAATTTTGATTAACTTCACACCATTATTATCTTGAATTAACCTAAATGATAACATGTTATATTGTTTGCATGTTGCGTTATATTATTTTGTACTCACTGAGCTAGTCTCATTCTATAATTGTTTATAATTTTCCAGGTCAGGGTGAATCATTAGCAAGGTAAACCCCGAGCCATGTTTCTCCGTTTGGAACTTGCTAAAGATATTGTGAAGATGTTATTTGTGTTATTTTTTCGCTTGGAACTTGCTACAGATATTGTGAAGATATTACTTGTGTCATTTTGAGGACATGCAACTTAGAGCTCCATGGTGTCTAAGATGTAGTGTAAATGAATGTTATGTCTAAGAACAATATAAGTAATTGATAATATGTATTAAATATGTGTATAATTATGATATTAATTAAGAGTGTATGGATAGTATTTATGGATAACTCATAATGATGTTTTGTTTCTAATCACGGCATTACACTAAAGTTTATTGAGTATAATGAAATAGTTAAAGTGATCATTAGGAATTGGCAATGAACAACAATGGTTACGATCTTGAGAGAGATGGTTAAATAAGATATATAGGATGATAATAAAATCAATGGTGTTGTACCGGTTTAGGTGACCTTATATCTCCCTGAACTCTAGGACAGTCACAGCCTAGAATTTGGGTTGTGACAACTTTCATCACTTTTTCATACCTTGCTCATACATTTACTCTTTCTTTTTTGTTTTGCCTTGAAGGTATTGATGGCCCACTTTTTTTTTATAGAGACACCATGAACCCATTTTTCACCAACATCCTTAAAAGGCAAGAGGAAAATTTCCAAGCCATATTCACCTTGCCCTTGATGCTTAACAAGCTAATTTCAATAATGTTTTAGCCACCTAACAAAACAAATTTAACAAAGCCCTGATTGCTCAACAAGTCAGCTTTAATAAAGCATTGGCCTAGCTCACCAAACCCTTACATTTCCAAAGGCAGTCTATGCATTCAAACCCCTTGATCAAACCTTATGCTTCCCATATTAGTCTACCCAACATCACATGTTCCCATTTTGCTAACCAATCCAAGTCAAATCCAATTAACTCAAGTTCCACTGCACCCCATCTTAGTCTAACTAACATTGTAGCTCCTTCTATGGTCAATCAATTTGACACCTCTCTTTTTTCAACCATCGCCTTGGGTCTTATTACTAAAACCATACCAACTCCTATCATTGGCCTTGCCTATAATAAAGAAGTGTCCAAAAATACTACACAGTTAATTCCAAACACTCATGCTAACCCAACTCCTATTATTTATCTGACCGATAGTGGTGGAGTCCCCAAAAGTCTCATGCCACCAAATGCCAAAATTAACCTTCCTCATTCCTCGAATCCTTTTTGGAGAATGGAAACCTCTACCCAACCAAACATCAAAGGGCCCATCAAACTACCATTGAAGCGTAACAACACTGTGTTTCAGCAAGCTCACGCAGTTGAGAAAAAATGCAAGAATAGTAATCTTTGTGCTACCACCCCAATTATCTCATCCAAGCAAAAAGGAAAAGAGATAGCTATCATCACCAACCAGCAACTCCATAAACCAGAAAGAAGAAAGTTCACTAATTTGGGAATTTCCTTAAGTGTGATTTACAAGATGGCCCTTGAAGCCAACCTAGTTAAGCCTCTAGAACTATAAGTACCCTCCAACCATCCATCTAAAAACTATAGACCTGATCAGTACTTCAAGTACCATCAATGAGTTGGGTATGAAACTAACATATGCAAAACCTAAGGCACCGAATCCAAGACCTCATTGATAATGGAGAAATCCTCCATCTAAAATTCGTACTCAATGTACCTATGGATCTTAGGGACATTATTTATCTCAAATAGGAACACATCTTGCCAAATTCATCAAACCTATCTAGTGACTAGCGCTTTAAGGAGAGCATTCACCTGGCTGATGTGCCCTTATTCAAGTCCTACAATCAAGTTAGGTCTAGTTAACCCTGAGTCCGAGTCATCTAAGGTCTGAGTTTGAGTCTTTTGAATCTATTGAATCTTTCTCTTATTTTAAGTCTATCGAGTCTTATGCTTGTTTCTTTTCTTTTTAGTCCTTAGTTATCCAAAGTCAAAGTTAGAATTTATTGTTTGTTTCCTTCCTTTTAAGTCTATAATGACTTTTCCAAATTGTCTTATTGAAAATTTAGATATTTCATATTATATCTCATGCATATAATTTTTTAAATCCAATTTGAATGATACACCATAAAAAAAAAGAGAAAAATAAAAAAAAATTGCATGCATTACACCATAAGACGGAATAGCTCTTAGAACTCAACTATTGTGCGCATCAAGGCTATCATTCCTTAAGCTGAGCCCAACTAGCTATTTATTTAGGGTAATTAAATTCAAAATCCTCAATAGGGCATGAAAACATCTTAACAGCTGTAGATCACTTCGCAAAGTGGATCGAAGAAGGGCCATGTCAAGTTTTGAAGTAGTCAATTTGCCAAAATAGAGAAAGGCCTAATGAATAGATGCAAAGTGAGATTGTCATGCCTAACTTTTTACCACAATGTAACAAGAACTATGTGGTCCTGATTCTCCCTAAGAAAGAAAAAGAATAGAAGCAATGTAAGGAATATATAGGTAGCTCAACCTGGGTGTTGTCCAAATCATAGTAAAAATATATTTTGTCTTATAAAGCATCATGCCCTCGTGTTCTCTGAACCACATCAATCGTATCCTTACTTTTTTCCTCTGCCAAGAAAAATGATATGTCATTCAAATTGGATTCTACTCCGAGTCATGTCAAAATCCATCTATTTGAATCTATTAAATCAGTATAAATAATTTATCCTCATAAGTAGTCAAACAATTTTATCCTCAAAATCATCCTTTTTTATGTCACCCCTATTCTTCCCTTAAGTATTCAAAAGGTAAAGAAAGTTTTCAAGTCAAATACCGAGTCAACACAAATAAAGTTGCCTTTTCCATCATTAGGGGCATATCATTTGAAGACATTCACATTCTTTTGAGCAACCTTTGGTCAGTCCACCACCTCTCATCCAGGGCAAGATCTTTAAGTTGTGTTTTCTTATCAAAGTGCTTAAGTCACCAAAAGACCTAAACAAGATGGTTCTCCCTCATTCTTAAAAGTTCATCCTAACCTTTATGCTAATCCAAGTAAACTAAAAAAGCATTATCCCAAAGAGCCTTCCTAGCCCAAATAATGCATTCATTCCTTTCCATGAAGCATTACTAGGAAAAAATAAAAAAGAACAACCATAAAGCTAAAGCCTTTGGTGGAAGCAGAATCAAGTAAGCTCTCAAAAATATGCATTGCCCAAGCCATGTATTGGAAGCCTACAACCCACTTTAAATCCCTATTTTCTTAGCAAATGAAAGCCATATACACTTTCAAAAAGTCCAAACTTCAAATCCCAAGCCAATGGAGGAAGCATACTTCCCATTTCCAAAGCCCTAGCTCCTTAATGAAATCAAGCCACTTGAAGGGTCTCACCATAAATTGAAATCAAGGCATACCCCTCTCATTTACTCAAAGAAAGCCCAATATCTTAAACTCAAAAGAACCTTCCAAAATTATCCAAGTAATTTATTCATGTAACCAAAACCCTATCATACCCATACTAGAACTAGAGCCAAGATTAATTAAATCCTAATACCTATTAACAAATTTGTTCAAACCTCTTGACAAAACCATAATCAAACCTTAAAAGAAGTCCAAAGCCTAGACTACCTGATTAACTGCCCAAGCAACCCAACCGAGCTAGGACCACAAAAGAAAACATTGGGCCACTTAAAGTGAACCATAAATCTCTGTCATCTATGGTAACTTATAAAACCCATCACAACCACAAGCTCCTAAAGTCAAATGAAGAGTAAACCATCAACACCCCATTACCAAAACCAATTCTTCCCCTAAAGTCTTAGGAAGCCTAAACAGATAAATTCCCTTCTGAACCTGAAATAAGCCACCTGCATGCTAAATCCTGGCTATCCCATTATCCTGACAAGGCCCAACCCAAGTCAAAATAGCCAAATTATTGCCCTCTAAAATGGGGCATCTTCCTAAAATCACCTTTTTAGATAACCAATCATTGGTTTAAGGCATCTAGCTTACATAAATGCCCTTCTGCTTAGGGTCTAGATTACCCATCATTGTCATCACTAAAAATATCACAAAATTGTCATATCTTCCTAAGGCATTCTTAGAAATTCACTGAAAAAAATTCAATCAAAATAATAATCTTGTAACGTATGAGCCACTTTTAGAAGTCGGCATTGCATTTATGACATGTACAGAGCAAACCTGTAAATCCACCCTATTGTATCTATACATTCATCCATTACGTGCTTCATCACAAGTCATTCATAGCATATAAATCATCCATAATGCAAAACTTAAACAAAATGTCCATGAATCCCAAAGCATGCATACATAAATGTGCTTCATTTGTGCATCAACATCTATGCAACTATCTATAAACATGCACCTTTATGTATACACCAATCTAATGACCTCTCCTCCTTTATATCCATATGTCATCCACTACGTGATACCAAGTTGAATCAAGAAACTGAAAATGGTCACCTCCATCCAACAGATAGTCGCACTCTATCTGATGGACCATCTTATGAGTTTGCTGAGCATAATCCAAGATGATTTGTAGGAGAAAGCAAAAATCATTTTTACTAAGGATCATTTCTAAATGTAAAAAAAAATATATATATTGGGTCCCGCCAGGGAGTATCACCTTCATTTTTACCAAGGATTTCCAAAAATTAAAAGAAAATACCTCATAAAGGGCATTACCTTTAAAATTATCAAAGTTACCTCCCTAACAGAAGTAGCTAAATGACCTTTACCTTTATCAATGAAGCATAAATCAAATGCTCATTGCATCAAGCCAAACAAACCCTTCCACTCTAAAAAAGCCATCAAATCGAGTGGCAATCCCACAAAATCTAATGGACAAAGTGTGACTTTTAAAGTGCCTTTAATCCCAGTAAAGTCTCTTCAAGCCTTCTAAGAGGCCTAATCCTTCACCTTTAGAAGCCTAAGTTTCCTAAGCATAACCAAGATCTTCTTAAAGTTTCCTGACCTAAGACAAGGATCATTAACCAAATAGACTTCCTGAACCAAAATAGGGATCATTGACTAAACAAACTTTCTGAACCAAGTCTAGGATCATAATCCAAACAGATTTCCTGAACCAAAATAGGGATCATCAACCAAACAAACTTTTCGAACAAAATAGGGATTATTAACCAAACAAACTTTCCAAACTAAGACTGGGATCATTAACCAAACAAACTTCCCAAATCTAGATTATAACCATCAGCATTACTGACAAAGATACCAAGGGGCATCTCTTTTATCCCAATCACTAAAAACCTCCCTACAGACACTGGGGGCATCTTCCTTTATCAATAATTCTTCCCATAAATGTTTAGATATGATCATTTAGACATCAATTTGGTTCTTTGTCTTGCCTCTTTTAGCAAAATAATATTCACCTATAAATTTCTAGTAATAGTCACTTAGGCATCCTTATGGTACCTTCAAATCAATCACATCCTCCACCTAGAAACGTCTAGATTCTTACTCAAACAACAAGTTGGTTCCCTTTTCCATCCCTTTTATCGAAGATCCATCCAAATCCTTTACCTAGAAATGCCTGAATAGTGACATCTCTCTGGTTCCTATTTTCACCTCATTTATCAAAAATTTATCTAAGTCATTCACTCAGATATATCTAATCTAGGCATCCCTCTTCATCGAAATCAACTGAATCCATTAATTTACCCAAAAATATTTAGCCGCCAGCCTAGATATCCCTTGGTTCCTTTTCTCGCTTCCATTATTAGTCAATTCCACCCATAAATGTCTAGAAACGGCCACTAGACATCCATGCAGTTTTTTTCCATCTTTTTTTTTATGTAAAACCATCAATTCCACCCATAAATGTCTATAAATGATCACCTCGACATCCATATGGTTTCACGTTTCACTGCTTTTATCTAAATCCATCAATTTGTCTAGCCACTAGCCTAGATATCCCTTTAGTCACTTTTCTCGCTTCTATTTATTAGCCACATTTTCTATCCATAAATTTTTAGGAGCGATTGCTTAAACATCCTTGTGGTTCTTTTTATTTTTTTTTTCCTTTTCAATCATGTCTCTCACCCAAACATGTCCAAACACTAACCTAAATATCACTTTAGTTCCTTGTACCATCCCTTCTTCCTAGTTCACTATCATCAGAATTGCCTTACAAAAAAGAAAATTCTGATGAGGGAGCAGTTGTGAACCCTTAATTTTACACCCTTATCATTTCGTTGCAACCTAGTACTTGCTAAATTTAGTATGCTACGCAGAGCTAGTATACAGTCTCGCAAGCCAATTAGTGAGTTAGGGTTCAGGGTCACTAAAAGAAAATTTTATCCTTCGAATACATTGCTGGAGAAACTTGATTTCTAACACTGGCTTCTATTCGTACCAAGTGTTGTGTGGATCCACGCCTATGGCCCCCTTTCTATGCTAAAATGTCCATTTTGTTTTTTTCAGCCTAATTTTAGCCCCTTTTGACTCTACCCTTTTGGGTCTTTTCACTTTTTCAATCCCTAAACTACCCTCACCCACTTTTCCTATAAATAGCACCATTTCCCTTCATTCTACCTCACCCCTTGGGCACTTGTAGATTGGATATCCATTTGTTTATTTTCTTCTTCTCTCTCCAACTAATCTCAAATTAATTAATTAATTAATTAATCTTTTTAATTAATTAATTATCTCACCTTAACAAAGTTAATTAATCTTTTTAATTAATTAAAATTCATTTTTTAAATTAAAATTAATCACTCAATTAATTAATCTTTTTTAATTAATTACTTAATCACTTTTTTCAAAATCAAATTAATCCTATTTTTTTTAAATCCATCCTTCATCCAAATTAATTAATTAATCATTTTAATTAATTAATCCATCCATCCATTTCATCATATTAATTAGTTAATTAATTATTTTAATTAATTAATTAATACCCCAATCAATCTAATTACCCAATCTCGATAAAAAGGAACTTCCGTCCGCTAAAATCAAAGATATCAATCTTTTCCTCTCACCCACCAATATAAATCAAAACAAATCAATCTAATTAACCCCTAAACCCTTTCACTTAATCTTGGAATAAACTGCACGGGTTTTTGATCCCAATTCAATGGGGTATGTAGGCACGTTTGAAATTTAAATCCAAACCTTAAATCCAATTTTTCAAATTAAATTCATTTCCATTTATTTTCTAAAATTAATTAATTATTTCCAAATGCTATTTGTAAGTGAATTTGTGGTCTTTCTAAAGTCCCATAAGGGCTAAAGAAGACATCCCAATTTTGATTAATTTATGTAATTACTTTAAATAATTTAGAATTAAGGAGCGATTATGTGGTTCTCCTAAATCTATAAGGATTAAAGGAAACACTTCCCTTAATTTTTGGATGTTTATTTTTGTTCTATTAATTTTCCATGCACCATGAATTCATACTTATGAACCCTTAATTTTACACCCTCATTATCTAGCCATACCTTATCACCTGCTAAGTTTGACACACTACATGAAGCTATTATGACGGTCTTGCTAGCTTGTTAGCAGGTGGGGATTCGGGGGTAGAGCATTTGAAAGAAAATTTTTTAACTTTCATTTACATTGCTACCAGACTTCCAAATTTGCTAAACACCAAACCAACAAATCTCCAAAAAAAATAAAATAAAATAAGAGGGCGAGCAGCACAAGCCTGATGCTGTCCCTACCAAGTTTGCACAAATTCGAGCCAGTTTGACACAGATCCGCTCCTGTGGTACCCCTTTTCAGCTCTATCCTTTTGGTCTTTTCACTTTTTCAATTCCTAAACTACTCTCACTCACTTTTCCTATAAATACTCTTGCCACTTCTCATTTCTCTATACTCCTTGAGTTAGATTTAATTGCTATTTTCTAATTTCTCTCTTCTTCTCCCTCTAACCACTCTCTAATTAATTAATTAATTAATCTTTTTAGTTAATTAATTATCTCATCCATAATCAAGTTAATTAATCTTTTTAATTAACTAAAACTCTTTTTTAAAAATTAATCACTCAATTAATTAATTAATTAATCCTTCTTTTTTTTTCAAAATTAAGTTAATCCTTTTTTTTTTTTAAATCCATCATTCATCCAAATTAATTAATTAATTTATCTATCTTTTTCATCACATAAATTAGTTAATTAATCATTTTAATTAATTCCCAATCAATCCAATCACTCGGTCCCTATAAAACAGAACTTCGATCTTATAAAACTCTCCACCCTCCAAAAGCAAAGGTACCAGCCTTTTCTTCTCACCTACAAATCCAAATCAAACTAATTAATCTAATCAACCCCTAAACCTCTCCACTTAATCGTGGAATGAACTACATATGTTTTGATCCCCATTCAATAGAGTACGTAGGCACGTTTGGAATTTAAATCCAAACCTCAAATCCAATCCCAAAATTAATTCCATTTTTCCTTTGTTTTCAATTATAATCAATTATTTATTTATTTTTGGAATTAAGAAGTGATTATGTGATTTTCCTAAATCCATAAGAATTAGAGGGAACACTATCCTTAATTTGTGAATGTTTACTTTAATCATTTTATTAATTTTTCATGCAACCATGCATTCATACTATGCCATATTCATACATTTAATTATTTTCCATCTTATAAATGTCATCTATGAAATTAATTTTTCAAAGTCAAATTGAACTTAAGAGCCAAATTTAGATTACTTAAAACTAAAAATCTAGTCCCTGAACTCAACCTGGTTCGAGGCTATTGATTTTATCCTTGGGTAAATTAATTGAAAATTAATGAATTGAAGTCAATTGGGTTTTTCCTTAATTTTTCCATTTAAAAATAAATTAGTGTGGCAACTCTTAAGATCATTTTAAAAATCAACCAATTCAATCCCGAGGATTCTATCATGAGTCTAAACCCAAATGAGCATCTCGATTCCCTCTAGTGGATCAGGCCGATGCTCGGGCAAGACCTCACAGCTGGCGAAGCCACTGGGGAATGATTGCCACATTTTTTTAAAATAAAAAGGAAAATAAAAGGATTACTATTTGGTTAAGGAAAAATTTATCCAAAATAATCTCCATTTGGCTCATTAAATATAATTTGACTTTCATGCATCACTTTGCATAATAAAGGCTCCTTGCCTAACCTTAGCTTTAGGAGCACTTTTGAATGGTGAGTAGCATTGGCTCGACAACTCTCTTTGAGTATGTTGGGAGATAGTGAAAGCATTCCACCCTACAATGAATCCCCAATCATTTCGGTGGTATAACCAGCAATCAGTGTCATTGGACCCATGCGAGGCTCCTTGCCTCATATGTGGTTAGGTGTATCGATGCTCTAGTGGGACAAGGACCCTTAATCAAACCATCCTTCACCCTTATGCATGTAGTCACCCTAGCGTTGACCCTAGGTTCCATGTACCGTAATAATGGAAATGTTTGTGCATATGCCCATGAAACCTTTTTTGGCATGCATCATGACATTGCTATACATACATAACATGAGAAACTCGACAATGTAAACCCTCAAATACCTCAAAGACCCAAATATTTGGTCTGACACAGTAGCCTCACACAACCTGTTAAACCCAGTGACCAACCATATAGAGGGAATTCTTTTCTTGACAGACCATTATATTCATCCCTTTTTCTTCACAATTCTATTTTCTTACCCATTTTTTATTTTCAAGGTATCAATGGCCAACATTTCCAACATCGACCAATACGCCATAAGCGCTTTCTTCACCAACCTCGTTAAGAAACTAGAGGAACATTCTAAGTCGCACTCATTACTGCCCTTAAGACCTAAGTCGACTCATTCACCAATGCTCTTAACACTCAATCTGTTGCCTTTACCAATGCCCTTAACTCCCAACCCCAATCGATCATCAATAAAGTCAAGGAAATGACCAATACCACTGTCGGTCTCCCTCTTGCTTGTGTTAAGCCTGCATCTACCCAAGCCGAGACTAGCCATGCCCTTACTTTTACTCCTCCCATTATCAACCTCATTGATAATGGGAAAGCACCTAAACTCCAACCTCTCATGCTGTGGACTTAAACGCAACCACTCCCTTCGCCACTGCAAATCCTTTTCAAAGTGGAGATTCCTCTAACTTTCTTAAAGCTAAGAAATTGATGGAGAAAATTGAGGTCATAGAGAGAACAATCAAGAACATCAAAAACATGAGGATATGATAGATGTCAATTCTTTAACTCTCTTTCCAAATGCATAGGTTCCTCCAAAATTTAAGATGCTGGTAATGCACAAGTTTGATGCATCACATGCCCCAAAACTCACCTCAAGATGTATATGGGCATCATGAGACCCTTTGGTATGGATGACAAGCTCTTTGCTCAATTATTATAACAATCCTTAACTAAAGCTGCTTTCAAATGGTTACGAGATCTTAACCAAAATCACAAGAAGACTTGGGATGACATATGCAATGCATTTGTCTAGTAATACCACTATAACATAAAGGTGGATGTCACTTGTCGAGATTTGGAAACTACCAAACAAGGGAAAAAGATAATCATTCTCTGTGTTCCTTATAAGATGGAGGATAAAAGTGGCTCAAATGATGAACTGTCCATCTAAAGTAGAGCAAATTGACATCATCATCAAGAACTTCCTTCCCCAATATTAGGCTCATCTACAAACTCAATATCTCCCTAACTTCAGAGCTCTCATTGCCATTGCCTCCAAGATCGAGGATTTGATTCAATTAGGACAAATCAAAGATGAATCCTCTAGTTTGAGGTATCACAAGAATAATAATTACACCACTAACTCCACCACCAAAAGAGAAGGGGAGGTAAATGTTTTCTCTTGTCACTAGCCAATGAGGTTGGAAAGAAGAGCTTCCTTTGAGTTGAGCACCTCCTAACCTCTTACCCAAGGGCTATAATGCTAGTGAGCATTGCAATTATCATCAAAGGCCAAAGGCATAAAATTGATGCATGCAAGGCTTTGAAGCATAAAATTCAAGATCTCATTATAGCAGAGACATCATTGCTCCCAGATCCAAAGCCTAGCACCACCACCTATCCTTTTCTGAACCACCAATCTCACCCACCATCCCAAGCTTCACCTAATAACCAATATTTTAAGAAGAGTGTTAGCACTATTGCGCCCTTATTTGAGTCTTTCAAGTCTATGTTTGAGTCCAAGTTTGAGTCATCTGAGTCTAAGTCTAAGTATTTTGAGTTTGTATCTATTAAATCTTTATTTGAGTTCAAGTTTGTCGAGTCTTGTCCTCCTTTTCAGCTTATCCTTTGATGTAACCCATGATGATGGGACTTTTGTCAGTAATAAAAAAAAATTGACTTTCTATTTTTCTTTAATTCTTTTTGAGTCATTTTTGAATGGGACATCTAAAAGAAAAATCAAAATCATTGCATAAATTGTTCTGTAATGAAACTCAAAGACTTGCTAAGGACAGATCCAAGCATTAGAGTTCACATCATCAAGACCTATACACACAAGAAGCCTATCTAGCAAAAATTGCAGAGAGTAGATTAGAGGGCATCATGACTAGTTGAAGGCCATTGATAAAAAGAGAATGAATGCTCTGTACGAAATTCAAGGCTATCAATAGAAACCTGCCGGGAACTTTAGCAAGAAGGTGAAAGAAAAGTGTTTGCAAGAAAGAAAAGATCAAACTTTTGTTCATGATCTGAGAGGAAAGTTTAGACCAAATTAGGCCAAATCATATATGCTCAATAAGATCCTATCCAACAAAGGCATCATCCTTAAGGACATGGATGAAAATAAACTCTCCCATCCTTGCAACTTGAATCAGCTAGAGTGGTACTTTCTCTAAAAATGACACCTGCATTTTATGCATATATAATCAGAACTATGTGGACTAGATTTTTCCTAAAGAATGAGAAAAATTAATGAGAGAAAAATGACTATAAGGGATACGTAGGCAACCTGTCTCGATTGCGGTCCAAATCATGATATAAAATATTTTGTTTGTATTATATTCTCATTTTTTATGTGCCTAATACATTATTCAATTATTTTTTTTGCCTAAAAAAAGAAGAAGAAAAGGATGGTTATTACGCTAAAAACCCGAAAGGGCAGTTTAAGCAGAAATTAGAGCAAAAACAAAAAATATCTCATTTAATGGTGATCAGATTTTGCAAAATACAAACCCATCATTATGACAAAAAGGATAGCCCTTTCAATGTCATCTATAGCTTATCTTGTTTCATGTAATACTGTCAACCTGCAATTATTTTGAACAAAAAAAAAAGGTCATGTCTGAATCCATGGTTTAACCAGTCCTCCTCTACCTCCTAAGGTGCACATCTCTCGTGTCCTTATCAAAATCAAAGTCTACCATAATCTCCTTAAATGGGCACACCTCTCCTCCAGATTTTTATAGCTCCCTCTACCGCAGTAGTAGAAGTATGAACAGAATTAGAACTACTCCCCACAGTAGTATTGAAAACCCTCTCTTAAGTACCAATAGTTCTAAAATTGCTCTCAAAATCCTCCTTTGCAATTCAGAAATGTAACAACCCATATCTACCTAGGAGTTTTAGTGACAAATTATTTGAATTTAGGGTTATTATGACAAATTGTGTGACTGTATGAAAATTTATGCATGACGTGATTTATGGGTTTAGGTCATGTTAAATTAATTTTAATGTGCCTAATATGAATTATTATTGTGAAATAAATGGTTTAAATAAAACACATTAACATAAAATAATTTATTTTTGTAAAATGAATTTTCATGTAAAAAGACGATTTTTAAGCATAAAATAATTTTATCAGTATTTTTAAATTATTTTTAAATAAATATTTTGGGGGGGATTTTAATGAAAATAATAAGAAAAATATTTTATTTTTTATTACCTATAATCAGCCCCAAAATTAAATAAAAAGCTCAAATACCCAAAAACCCACTACACCAAAACACTCCTAACCTAGCTTATTAAGGGTAAACTTAAAAATTGCTACCCAAACCCTAATATATAATGAGAATTTTGGTCAGCCCTTAATTTTCAGCAGCCATCATTCTGTTTTTTAGTATTTTGACAGAAAAATTCTCTCAAAATAATTTTCTCTACCGAAATTCTCAAAAACACTTTCAACTTTGCGATTTTGCGACCGTTCAATAAGTTTTTCTTTCTTTTCAATTTCCTATCTGATTTCTATGAAAAAAATTATAAGAAAATTATTTTAAACTAGTTATTTACTGATTTCTACAGAAGTTTTTGAAAGAGAAATTAATTTCTCTACCGAAAATATCAATCTTCCTACGTGATTTCGCCAAAGGTGAAACCTATAACTCAAAAATTGAAATTTTCAAACATAAATTCATTAAGGGAGGCGGCTACTGTACATTTAGATTCTAAAATGATTTTTGATGTGTTTTGATGGAAAATGTTGGATTAAATCATATTTTTATATATTACTGTAATAACTGAAAAGTTTCAGAAAACAAGAAAATTCAAGGTTTTCGCCCTAGAACTTGAAAGTTAGAAAATTCTATGGTTTGATAATTCTATGGCTGCTAAATTGTGGTGATTGATATTTTAAACTGATATTTGTTTTTTTTGGATAAAAAATAATGATTTAAATCATGTGTTTATATATTATTGTAATGAACGAAAAGCGCGGAAAGCGCGAAAACTCATGATTTTCACCCTAAACCTTAAAACTTGGAATTTTCATGCATAATTATGATCCATGGCTGCCAATTCATATATGTGGATGTTCTAAACTGATATTTTCTATGATTGAATAAAACTAATGATTTAAATCACAAGTTTACATATTGTTATAATGACCGGAAAGTATCAGAAATAAGAGAACTCATGGTTTTTCATCCTAAAAATTTAAGTTGAAAATTTTCATGCAAATGAATGTATATATGGGCTGATTCTTACATGTCTATATTCTAAAATGATTTTTTTTATTACATAAAAAATCTTGATTTAAACAATGTTTTTACATATTACTGTAATAGACGGAAAGTGCGAAAAATAAGAAAATTCAGTTCTTCTCCTAATAGGGTATTCAACCTACATTGGGATTGTCATCCCAATGTCTATAATTTTTATATGATGCATTTTAATGATTATTGACATGTATGTATGTATGTATGATAATTGATCAAATTGCATGTTGGTTGAAGGAATGACTCTAGAAAAGCCTGGTGGCACTTTGGTACACTTCAGGTATACCTAAGGTATCTTAATCTTATTTTGTGATTAGAATGTGAATATGATTGGGAAATATGGAAATAGATATTATGATGACTTGATAATGAATTAATGATCTTGAATTGATAAAGAGATTGATTGAATGAATGGGTCATAAGAGATAAGCATGACACTTGAAAGGTTATTTGTTAAGTTGACATATCTAGAAGTGTTAAGTGTACTAAGTTGATTGATAAAGTGAATTGGTATTAAGATAACGATATTGTGTTGACCTTAGAAAGGTATTAATATAATTGTAATGTGTTTTCATGTGGGCCTACAAAGGCTAAGTGTATAAGACTTTTAAAGTCAATATGTTATGTGCAAGTGATGAGTGCACTTCTATATGCAAGTCTAAGTGTATGTGAATGTTATATGTGTATGGGGTAGCTTTGGGATAGGATAGCATCATGATTAAATAAATAATAAGTATTGAATTAAATATTATATTAGAGCTTGAGGAGTTTTAGAGGTCCAAAAGTGCTATGTGTACTAGGAGCGAAGGAACCACAAGGTGAGTAAACATTATGCTATTGTTACAAATTCAAGCTATCATGATTATGTTATGGGAACCTTTAAGATTCTTCAAACCCAAGTTCACTTCAATTTTAAATTTGACTATGTGATTTCTTTGTTAAGTTTGGGTTGCCAAAGGACATTTGGTCTAAAGATATTTGTGATTATCCAATGATAAATACTTTTTGTGATTATTACCCTAACTTATATTCTTTCTGAAACTATACTATCATTATATCTTTTGTTCGAAAGTTAAACTACTATTGCTATTGGGACACTTGTTATTGTTGCCTTATGTGATATTGTTATTTGTGATTACTATTAGCTCTAGCTATGGTACCTTTTAACTCTTTATGCAGAAATTCTCGTGCCGATGTGGGTAATCATCAGAATCTGTGCACAAGGTGTTAACCCGATAATAGGGGTTGTGTATCGACCTTAACTAGAAGGGGCAATTCTAGCCATGAAGCCTGATCAGTTTCACGACTTTATAAGTAATGGGTTGGGAGTTGGAATTTGGTATGAGGCCACCTCTCCCTTGAGTGAATGAGCTAGTATAGTCATTTACTTTGATTGGATAATAAGTGTTTTAACTGTGATTTTTGCAAACCTTCTAAAGTGAAAATCTTGCTAAATTGAAAACTGTGAAACCATGATTTGTAAATCATAAAGTATGTGTTATATGCAATGGGCTTTCCTTAAAAATGGGATATATGATATCATTTATGCTATATTGCTTACTCATTGAGATCATCTATCTCACCCCTCCTTTCTTGTGTGATTCCAGTGAGCAAATGTGAGGAGACAAGATGATAGCTTAAGCATTCTACTTTGCTTGGGGAATTCCTTGTCTAATATAATTAGTCTAATTTGTTATGAAGAGTTATCCTTAGATGCTTCGGGAATAATTATTTTCGGATGTTTATTTTATGTTATCTTTTGAGGTTTTAATTGGATTCTAAATATTATTTCCTTATAGATTATATTTAAAGTATATTTTAACTATGCTTCCGCAACTTAAGGTTTTCTAAAAAAGAAAAAAAATAAAGGGTTTATTTAAGTTATTGTAAGAGGTTTTGGTACGATCCTAGGCAGTATTTGTATAAGTATAAGTGGGTTCTATGAGCGTGGGTGACCTTATGTCTCCCCATGTTCTAAGACTATCATATCTCTAAAATTGGGATGTGACAAGAAACTACAGTACCCCTTTCTACCTTAACTATAGCAGTTCTTCTCTGAACCACTACTGTAGTGTTATCTTGTCTCACTACAGTACCATTTCCCAAAATCATTTTCAAGATTAACCTATCCGATCCTGAGGGCTCCATCATAAATCTAAACCCAAATAAGTATTACGATTCCCTCTAGTGGAACAGGTTGGTGCTCGAGCGAGACCTCACACCTTTAAAATCATCAAGTCAACCATAAAGTTACCTTCCTAGCTGAAATAGCTAAATAACCCTTATCCCTCATCAATGACGTATGAGTCGAATGCTCATTGCATCAAGCCAAACAAACCCCTCTCCACTTTCTCATCAAGTCGAATGGCAATCCTACAGAATCTAACCGATAAAATGTGACTTTCAAAGTCTCTTTTCTTCCAGTAAAGTCTTTTCAAACCTTCTAAAAGGATCAATCCTTAACTTTCAAAAGCCTAAGTTTCCTTGGCAAAACCAAGATCTTCTTAAAATTTTTCAAACCAAAACAAGGATCATTGACCAAACAAACTTCCCGAACCAAAATAGGGATCATCAATCAAATAGACTTCTTGAACAAAAACAAGGATCATCGATCAAACAGACTTTTCAAACTAAAATAGGGATCATCGACCAAATAGACTTTCCAAACCAAAATAGGGATCATCGACCAAATGGACTTTTCAAACTAAGACAGGGATCATCGACCAACCAGACTTTTAGAACCAAAACAGGGATCATCGACCAAACAAACTTCCTAAGCTAAGATTGGGATCATCAGCAAAACAAACTTCCAAAACTATGATTGGGATCATCGAGCAAACAGACTTCCTAAACCAAGGCTGGGATTATCAACCAAATAGACTTTTCAAATCAAGATTGGGGCCATCAACATTATTGACTGAGAAGCCAAAGGGCATCTCTTTTATCTCGATCACCAAAAACCTCTCCAAAGGGCTCTTCCTTTATTAATCAATTCACTGGTAAATGTTTAGATATGATCATCTAGACATCCTTATGGTTCTTTATCTCAGCTTTTTTACCAAAATCATTTTCACCCATAAACATCTAGAAACAGTCACCTAGACATCCCTGTGATTCCTTTCCCATCCTCCTTATTTTGAATCAATCATGTCCTCCACCTAGAAACATCTAAATTCTTACTTAGACATCAATTGGGTATCCTTTTGTTATCCTCATTCATCTTAGAGTCAATTATGTCCTTCACCTAGATATATCTAATCTAAGCATCTCTCTAGTTCCTTTCCTCACTTTTTCATCCAAATCAGTTGAATCCTTCAATTCACTTAAAAATATCTAGCCAATAGCCTAGATATCCCTTTAGTTCCTTTTTTCCCTTCCATTTATCAATCAATTCCACCTATAAATGTCTAGAAATGGTCACCTAGACATCTGTGTGGTTCATTTTTCCATCTCTTTTATAAAAATCCATTAATTCCATCCATAAATGTCTAGAAACAGTCACTTAGACATTTATGTGGTTCCACTTTCCACCATTTTTACCTAGATCTATCAATTTACCCAAAAATATCTAGTCACTAACTTAGATAGCCCTTTGGTCCCTTTTCTCACTTTCATTTATTCACTAGATTTTTCACTTATAAATGTTTAGGAACAATTGCTTAAATACCCCTGTGATTCTTTTTACCATCTTCTTTTTTCGACCACGTCTCTTACCCAAACATGTCTAAGCATTTACCTAGATATCACTTTGATTCCTTGTACCATATCTTCTTCCGAGTTCACTATCATCAGAATTACCTTATAGAAAAGACAATTCTGATGAGGAGGCAATTATGACCTCTTAATTTTACACTTTCATCATTCAGCTGCAGTTAGTATGGTGGTTCCTCTAACCGGTTAACAAGTGAGGATTTGAGGACAATGCCTTCAAAAGCAAAATTTTATCCTTCAAGTATATTGCCCCAGACACTTCATTTCCAATAGAAACCAATAATCAATCTCTAAAAAAAAAAAAAGGCCTGCCACATTAGCAGTTGCAAGATTGACTTGCAACAACACACAATGACTGGTGTGGTGCCGCACTACCTTATCATGCTATCCCCCTTTCTGCGCTAAAACGACCATTTTGCCCTTTCCAATCCCATGCCTCATTGTCTTTTCACTTTTCATTACCCAAAATACCCCCACCCTATTTGCTTATAAATAGGCCCTCCGTTCCTCCATTTCTCTTCGCCCATTGAGTTAGAGTTAATAGCTATTACTTAATTCCTCTTTTCTTCTCCCTCCAATCACTTTTTAAATTAATTAATCAATCTTTTTAATTAATTAATTATTCCACCCCAACCTAAGTTAATTAATCATTTTAATTAACTAGTCATCTTTTTTAAAATTAATTATTCAATTAATTAATTAATTAATCATATTAATTAATTAATTAATTACCTTTTTTAAAAAATAAATTAATCTTTTTTTAATTATTTAACCTTTCATCCTAATTAATTAATTAATCATTTTAATTAATTAATCTATCTATCTATTTCATCACATTAATTAGTTAATTAATCATTTTAATTAATTAATTAATTCCCAATTAATCCAATTACCCGATTCCGATAAAATAGAACTTTAGTATGGTGAAATCCTCCGCCTTTCAAAAGTAAAGATATCAATATTTTCCTCTCACCTACAAACAAAATCAAATCAATTATTTCAATCAATCCCTAAACCCTTTTATTTAATTGTGAAATGAACTATATGGGTTTTGATTCCCATTCAATGGATATATAGGCAAGTTTGAAATTTAAATCTAAATCCAATTCCAAAATTAATTCCATTTTCCCTTTGCTTTCAATTATAATCAATTATTTATTTACTTTTAGAATTAAGAAGTTATTATGTGGTTCCCCTGGAATCCAGTTCTTAATTTGCAGATAATTTATTTTATTCGCTCTTTAATTCTCCCATGCATCCATATTATGTTATATTTATACATTTCACTTATAAATGTCATTCATGAAATTAATTTTCAAAGTCAAAATTAAATTTAAGAGCAAAATTAAGATTATTTAAAATAAAAAACTTAGCCCCTAAACTCAACTTGATTTGAGATTAGTGATTTTATTATTGGTTAAATTAATCAAAGATTAATCAATTGCAATCAATTTGAGTTTTTTCCTTAATATTTTTTCAATTAAATAAAATTAAGGTAGCGACTTTCAAAATTATTTTCAAGATCAATTATCGAAATCCAAGGGTTTTATAGTGAGTTTAAACCCTAGTGAGTATACTAATTCCCTCTAGTGAATTGAGTCGATGCTAAAACAAGGCCTCACAAGACTCCAAACTGCTAACGGAATAAACTACATATCTTTTTGTCAAAAAAAATTCCATGGACATGTAAATGTACAAAGGTCAAATCACAAGGTCTTTTTTTTCTTGCATTTTCTCCTTTTTCCTATTATTATATATACAACCTAATTTAAAATTTATTTAAAAAATAAAAAATATGTGTAGCTATTTTATTATATATTTCATATATAATACTAAAAATGTTAATCATATGTAAGTTAAAACATTGACATATAATATATAAAGTTAATCATATGTAAGTTAAAACATTGACATATAATATATAAAATATTTTTCTTATTTGTCATTTTATAATCTACAATCACTAATTGTAATTGCTGACCGATGATTGCTGACTGCTACCACTAAAACAAACAAGTCCTAACTTTTAAAATTAAATTGAAATAGTATATTTTTTAAGAAAAAAACTTTCTCCCAAGTAATTTTTTTTTAAAAATAATTAAATCATAAAATTAATATTTTTCATTTTTTTTTTAAACAATTAACTTAACAAAAAACAAGACATCACAAGCCGTTCAACAAAATCTGCGTGATTTTGTTAAACGCATTTGTTGACAAATGAACACTTTACAAAGTATTTTCTTCATAGTATTGCCAATGAAGTTTAGGGCAATACATAACTAAAACTTTAATCTTTCTAATTAGTGGCAAACCCATAATTAATCTTTTCAATTTTAATTTATTTAATTTGGTGGCTTCTTTTTCTTTTTCCTCTGAACAGAGATTTACGGTCTCTTGTATTGATAGTAACCAAACCCACCAAAAATATATATATATATATTAGCCACAAAAAGATAAAAAAGAAAAGTACATTTCAAGAATTGTAGGGACGGAATCTGTCTATTATTTACATTACAATTTATGAGGCTAAGAATGAATCTAACAGACTCAATAGAACATAGAAATGAGGAATTCATTAAATTACATTTGAAAATTAAAAGAAATGAGAAAGGAAAACTCTCATAGAAAGAATTAATTAATATGCAACAAAAAAACAAATTATTAGAAATAAGAAAGAAATGATTAGAAATAAACCATGAAAGAAGAGGAAGAGTCTTGGGCGATGGATAATGAAGAAGAAGAAGAAGACAGAGACAAAAGAAAATTCCTTATACCGCCATTAATGCTGCTTCTCGGCAGTAATAGTCGCTCTGCAATTCTTGCAAGAGCTACCGTGTATTCTTCCAGGAGCTCCGCTATAACTATCACCATTATCATCTTGTATCTTGAGGTGAGTAGATGTTTGCTTCTAATGTTGAAATCGGAGTTTGGGTTTAGAAGAGAAAGCAATAGGTAAAATGAAGCCAAATTTATAAACTAGTGGGATGGCCGACACAACTCTTCCTTATCTTTAAAAAAAGTTCACTTTTAGTATTTTAATTTAGTTGTAAGGTAATACTATTTTAAAAATATACGGTACACTTAAATTTTACTGAGAATAAAAAATTTATTTTTATTGAATTTAATATAATATCATAATACTAATCCCAATTAGACAATAGAATCTTAAATAAATTTTAATATAATATAATAATCCCAATTTGACAATAAAATCTTAGGTAGATTAAATTTACAAGGAGACCTATATGCTAATTTTGTTAAAATGAGATATATTACTAATTAATAATAAACATTTAATTTTTAATTATGGTAAATTTATAATTTTTATCATTTACGTGAATAGGAGATTTTATTATCATCTAGATACGTATCTTTTCTAAAGGCAGTAGTAGATTTGGTCTCATAATTTTGGAGGTGACATTAAATTTTTTTTAAAAGTTTAAGAGTGATCGTTTTTCAAAAATTTCAAGTCACTTTTTAATATGTATTAAAATTTTTTGAAAAGATTTAAGGATAATCACCATTCAACTCAGAAATTCATCACTGTTTAAAGGTACTGTGATATATTTAATTTAAAAATTTCTTCAATTAGATTGTCCATGAAAAAAAATTGATTTAAATTCTGTTTGTTTCACGAAAAAATATTTTTCTGCAAAATAGTTTTAATATTTTCTGCAATTTGAAATGTTTTGTAAAATTAATCAATATAAAATATTTTCCTAGTGAATGCAAAACTAAACTTTTTTAAGGAAAATCATTTTTCGGATTTTGATAAACTTATTATAATAAAAGAAAAATATGTATTAATCCGTCGATCATCGATATTCACTATCGTTGATTATTAATGATCACCATCGGCTAGTCGCCGACCACCGATAATCACTATCGGTCACTGATGACCACTAAATTTATCATTTTTATATATTTTTCTCATATTTAAAAATAAAATTTTAAAAATATAAAATTATTATATGTTTAAATATATTTATAATTTTATAAATTTAAATTTTTAATATTTTTAAGTAACATTTTAATATTATAACTAAATAAAAAAATTAGAAAATATTCTTTTTAAAAATAAATTATTTTTGGCAAAATAAATGAAATCTTAGAGTATCCCAATGCACTATTTATATATGTCAAACTCTTTATTATATATAATAATCTCAAAAAATAAAATTTCAATAGGCTTTTTATCTTTAAAAAATAAAAAAGAGAGTTGATTTGATTCTCCATATTTAGAAAATTAAATATCACTTGTTTGATTATCCACATTTAGAAAGTCAAATATCACTCTTTATTATAGTTTTAATTAACATAATATAAGTTTTTATACACTTTATTTAAGATAATTTTAGTATAATTTTTTCTATTGGATAAAATTAAAAAATTAAAAATTAAAATAATTAATACCTATGAGATAAAATATAATAAAAATAAAATATAGAGAGTATTAAATTTAAATCAAATTTTATATTTTTTATCAATTAAATATTTTTTATTAAAAAAATATACTTTTTATATAAAAAGTATTGTTGGGATGTTTTACTGTTAATCTCTGTCGGCTTCTACGCGTTAAATGTGCAATCATTATTTTCAAGTTGTCACGTTTTTGTGCTCTATCAATGCTTGGTTTTGCCATTTCTACTTGTGACCCGTTTGATTATGATCCTCGCGAGTTTAATGCAAGTACGTTACAGTCGAGTATTGTTTTTTTTTTTTTTTTTTTTCCAAAAATTTGACTCTATTTATGTTTTAATTCAAGCATTTATAATTTTGAATTACGATTTCTTTATCATTAAATTAAAAATTAATTAGGACTAAATGAAAAATTGATTGATAAAATTAAATAATATTTTATAAAAGATAAAAATACATATAATTATAAACTGTGATATTAAAATATTAATTTTTAATTTTAATATTTTTTTTATTTTATAATATAGTTTTACAATAAAAAATAATGTTAAGGAGTAAATTTAGAATAATTATATATATATAGACACACACTTTTGCTCACATTTAAATCAAATAACTGATTTGTAAAAATTTCACTGAACTCTTTTATTTGACTTAAGCATCTCACATGCAAAGTTTAATCCCAAACTTTTTTTTTTATCATTAAAACAAAAATAAAGGATTAATCACTAAAAATCCATGAGATTTTATTTAACATACACTATATTCTTATTATTTACAAAATAATATTCTTAATTTTTAGAAGTTGTTAATAATCCAACACTTTAATTTTTAATTTTAAAAGTATAAAATCATCACCACACTTTAATTTGTAATATGTTAAATTAAATCATGTACTTTGGTTAATAACATCTTGTATATTGTTTTCCTTTAATTCCTAATTTATTATGTTTTATGATATTTTATTCTCTCAAAATTTATTTATTTTCATAAATAATAGAAAAAAATTAAAATTATTTTTTAAATAAATTTAGCTCCAACAAGAATTTAAATTTGAGATCTCACGTATTTACACAATTTTAATACCAATGTATCGTACAAAAGCTCATGTTACTAAAATTACTTATTTAAAAAAAAAAAAGTAAGAATAAAAAACAATATTAATACAAATCTTAAGAGTTATTATAATGCTTTCTCAAAAAAAAAAAAAAAAAAAGAGTCATTATAATGCATTAATTATTATTTAATCATTGAAATTTCATCTAATTCACAAATCAAAAGTTTTATTTTAAAAAATTGAATTCATAAATTTCTAATATTTTATTCACTCTATTACTTATTCCTTCCATTAATTTAAACAATGGATTACTTAATTTCTAAAATTTTTTAATATATATATTTTAATTAGTGAATTATGTTTAATTTCAGGAATTAATTACTTATTGACTATAAATTTTAAAAACTAAATACTAGTTCATTTTAAAACTTATTATACTATTTGCCCTTTTTTTTTTTAACAAAAAATTCAATAGAATGACCTAATGAGTGTTTGGTTTATTTTTAATTCTCAACAGTTAATTCAGCTCTATTTGGTAAACTAAAACAATCAACAATTAGTACAAATACCTCCATAACTGTTGATTTTAAAAGCTCTATTTTGTATTTTTTTTTCCCAATCAGCTGATAATTAATTCTATATTTCTATTAGATTATCCCTATCATACTACTCCTATAAAAATTATTATTATTATTAAAATTATTTTCTTAAATAAAATTTTATTCAATATTTTTATTTATAATTCTTTGAAAATAATAAATAATTATTAAAATATCATTATAATGTTTCAAATAATTATTATATTCAAATTTTGAAAAAAAAATTATAAATTTGTGTAAAAAATAAATATAATTTTTTACTTACTTTTTTTTTTTTATCTTTGTAATATATCAAAATTAAAAATAATATATATGTATACATGTAAAATATTTCTCGTCAATAGCCACTATTAAATTTTTTACCAAATAATTAATATTCATTTGCTATCAATTATTAGTCATTAGTTTTAATCTATGTTTTGCATATTAAGACTGGACAAGATTAAACAAATTTAATTTTTCTAGTATTTAGCATATTTTTATACATAAATATGATTAGATAAAAATCACTTTTTATTCAGTTCAATCCTTTTTTTCAATCATTCTATTTAATGGAGGACTCACTTGCTAGTCTTTAGGGCTCAATTAATAAAAAAATTATTTTTAAATTACTCTTAATAAATATAATTTTATTTTATTTGAAAATTTAATATTTTATTTCTTTTTTCCTTGTAACTCAATTAATAAAAATTTACTTTTGAATTACTCTCGAAAAATATAATTTTATTTTATTTGAAAATTTAATAGTTTATTTCTTTTTTTTCTTTGATCTCAATTAATAAAAAAATTATTTTCCAAATTATCCTCAATACATATTATTTATTTTTTTCTAAATTTTAATATTTCATTTCTTTTTTCCTTAGGTCTCAACTAACAAAAATTTGTTCTTCAATTACCCTCGATAAACATAATTTTATTTTATTTGAAAATTTAATATTTTATTATATTTTCTTTAGAACTCAATTTATAAAAAATTTATTTTCAAATTATCCTCAATAAAAATAATTTTATTTTATTTAAAAATTTAATATTTTATTTATTTTTCCTTAGAATTCAATTAATAAAAAAATTTATTTTCAAATTATCCTCAACAAGCATAATTTCTCAGGTTTATCTTTAAACATGAGAATCTTTAAAAAATTTTATCATTAAATTTTGTGTAATTATTTATAAAATAATTTTATTTTATTTGAAAATATAATATTTTATTTATTTTTCCTATGTAGATTTGTTGTGTATATAATAACATTTCAACAAAATACTTAACTAGATAAGAGTATTAAAGTCATTTTCACATAATATTTAGTCTTGTATTATGATGACCAAATACAAAAATAAAATAAAATTATAATTCAATTCCAATTGCACCAAATGCAAGACAAAATGAATATTTATTTAGTCTTATTTTGTCTTATTATATCCTATATTATTCTATTCATGTAACCAAATACAACCTATAAATTATCAACAACAAATATTAACTATTAAGAACAACTAAATAAAAAATGCTCTAAATTGTTGGCAAAATAAAATATTGTGAATAACATTAATCTAATTTTAAAATAGAGATTTTGACTTATGAATTAAATTTAAAATTAGGAATCAAATAATAATTAATACTTTGAAATTGGCGATAAGAGAATTGCGAAATTTGAATTCACGTTTTTGGGGGAAAACGGTGGACTTGGAGACATGGATGAGTATCTTCGAAGTCTTCATTTCGTGTGGAGCGTGGATGGGCTGGCAATAACCTTTTTGAGTAACAAAAAATGAGTTAAATAAACTGTTGATCGACTTTTTAATTTTAAAGCAAAGTACACTAATATACCACACTTATTTTAAATGGAAATTATGGTTTTTTTTTTTGTGATACTTTAATATCTGTGGTATGTGCTGTTATATTTGTGATATTTTATGTAACACTGTTAAAATTATTGATATGAAAATTAAAAAATATATATTTTTTTTATATGTTTCGCCATGTGACAGATAGGATAAATATTAAAAAAATAAATAAACTGTTATGATATATTATAATATTTGATTGATATCTTTCCATATACATGAATATTCTAGTTTTCATATTAGTATTGATTGTATTTTCCTTATTGGAAAAACTTCTTATTTCTTGTATTTTCCTTATTGGAAAAGCTTTCTATTTCTTTCTCTTCTGTACTCTATATAAAGGGCCTAATACTATTGAATGGAACAACTAAAAAAACTATTATCTTCTCTATATTTTTTGTTCATGTTATTCTCCATTTTATTTATAACACGTTATCAACATGAATCGTTCTACAATATTGTTCATAATTTTGGATAGCTTGTGGTTTGTTACAATCCAGCTAAGGCGAAAATTTTGAAAAAATAAAATTCAAGATTTATAGTAAATAATTTTTATCTAATTAATTACTATTATTATTAATATTTATGTATCAAATATTTTTTTAAGAAAAAAAAACTAAATCGTTTTTTTTTAAGAAATCGTTTGAACATATTGGGCTAATTAATTTGAAGAAATCATTTTTTTTCTTCTCTCTTAAAACATTTATTTCAAATCGTTTTTTTTTAGATTTATAAAGATTTGATATATTATTTAACGATTAATCAATTAAATTCTAGTTACTGAATAACTAGTATTATATTTTAAATACTAGTTCCTGAAGAACTAGTATTATTTATAGTTCCTAAAGAACTAATTAAATAAATAACCAAGCTATGAGTTTCTAGAGAATTAATATTATATTTTAAATTCTAGTTCCTGAAGAACTAGTATTATTTATAATTCCTGAAGAACTAATTAAATAAATAACTAAGCTATGAGTTCTTGAAGAACTAATAATAATTACAGTTCCTGAAAAATTGGTATTCCCTATAGTTTTTGAAGAATTGGTATTCTCTATAGTTCCTGAAGAATTGATATTCTATATAGTTCCTGAAGAATTGATATTCTATATAGTTCCTGAAAAACTAATTAAAGTAAACAAATTCATCAAAGAATCATTAAATGTTCCTGAAAAACTAAATGCATTGTCTACAAGTCTTTAAAAGACTGATTTTATTATGATTTTATATTAGACAATGTTAATTGATGGGCCTCGACATCATGAGTAAGAATTATTTATACTAGTATCACTCCTTCAAGTAATCAAATAAATAAAATAGACATCCTTGAAAAATTGATATTTTATGTTCCTGAATAACTAATAAATTTGATTTAAACTACACGCATTGAATAAATTGAATATCAATAAAATACCTGCATATGGCCATAATATTAAGGTAAACCTTTTTGCTTTGATTTTTCTGTTTTGGGTGCTTCATTGTTGTTTATATGTATTGGAATGATGGGTATGGCCTATTTGATTCACCAACCAAATTGCAACTTTTAATTGGTTATCAATTATAACAACACATTTTATGCATAGTTTTAAAGTCATGGCTTATAATTTTTTTTTGGCATAAAATCTAACCCTAAATTATTCATTTATTGATTGATTAACTTGCTTTATGGGAAAATGGTGATCTTGCGTTCATATTAATAGGTTTACTTGATTTATTAAATTGAGATTGATTCTACTAGTGTATATATTATTACATATCCTTCGGTCTTAGCATCTCAACTCAAAATTTATTTTATGGACAATACATGTCTCATACATATATATATATATTTGTTAGTTGAATAGCCTATAAGAAAGTTGTGTATGTTATATATGTTTTGAATTTACTTATGTTAATGTGTATTAGATGTGAAAACAATTAGAGATTTAAATGTGAGATAAGATTAATATAAATTATATAAGTAACATGGTTTTGTTAATTTGTGAATTAATGAATTTATTTCCGGATTGCATACATTGTTGGATTTATGTTGGTATAGAGAAGCATAATTAGTGCTTACCTTTTCTTGGTATGATAAATTATGAATTTAATGTTTGTTAAAATTAATATTAATTTATTTTTTGATTGGTCTATTTAGATATATTTTAAATATATGCATATTAAGTTATTTAAATAAAGTGAAGTATAGTGAATTAAAGTTTGGTTGATAATTTTTATATTCTCTTGAATTCAATGGAAATAATTTTTGACGTGAGTTGTTGATAATGAAATGCATTTAGATGCTAGCAAAAGTAAAAGCTATTATCTACTTAAACCTCATTTAAGTGAGGATTTAAAGGTTGAATATCTTACTATTAATGATTTTTATATTTTCTAGAAGAGTTTTAAAGATAGATATAATCACTTGAAATATGTGGTACTATCATAAACTCAATATGATTGGTTAAACCTACACCTACAAGACTTGAAGTCTATTTGAGAATATAATTTAACCATGTTTAAAATTACTTCACAGCTGAAATTGTGCGGTAATAAAGTTACATGCTCCTGTAGTAGCAATATAAAAAGTGAAAATTTACAAATATTATTTTTCTAGTGGTTGCAAAGAATAATTGTTAATAAGAAATCATCAAACAATGCCCACTAGTACAACTGTATTCCCTGAAGTGAATACTATAAATCATTTGGTACATAATGAGAATTCTAAAAGAATAATTGCTAATGAGAAATCATCAAATAATGCCCATTAGTACAACTGTATTTCCTGAAGTGAATACTATAAATCATTTGGTAAATCATGAGATTTTGAAAGAGGAACCGCCCATATAGAGGACACAACTAAATTCAATATTGATGATTTTATGTAAACTCCTTGAAGGAGTAATTTGCAAGGATTTTATAAGTTGTGTATTATAATGAGTTATTTAATTACTGTTTTATCCTTAGTATACATGCACAATATATTGCGTTGAACCTGTATTTCAAGCATTGAACTTATAGTTCAATAATTAAACCTTGAAAGTTTGGCATGAATGCCATTATGCACATCATATATACTCTCCCTTGAAACTTGTATAAGGACATGAGTCATAAATTTTTTCTGTGTCATGAATATATTAAATCTATCTCAATGTGTGATAATGGGTCCATAAAAAAGACTGTGAATTTGTTTTGATGAGGCATATTTTTTGACATTAGGGGGAGGAAAATCACCTGCAGTGCTAAAGAATGTCGAGAAATTTATTAGAAGAAAAACCCTTTAAATAATTTTGGTCCATGTACAAGTTAGAGTGAACCAGAAGTTCACAAAATAATACAGTTGCAACAAATTGCAACTTAACTGCCAAATGCATTTATAGATGCTAAAAGAGTGACAAAGTCTCATATTACAGCTGCTAATACCCTAGCAAGGGTTATGATTCCAATTACAAATAGAAAATCAATCAATCTCACTACACGCCAGAAGCGTGGATAGTAAATTGGAACTAAAGACAAAAATCCGCGAAAAAGAAAAGCAGCGCCACTCATAAAATCTCCTGAATAGAAACCTCCTGAAGAGGAAGATCTCAGTCAAAAAGCTATAGCTAATTATGAGACACAGATTGAGACAACGGAACAATTAGATTCTCCAAATGTGGCTTCTGGAGTTGATGATCATATAAATGAAAACTATAAGATCTCAATTATTTTGTGATATAAGAAAGAGTTGATAGAAATTTAATTATCGTCGATGATGAATTTACCTCAACAGTAGCTTTTGCTGTGACAAGAGAAAATATGGATCCATAATCTATAAGTATAACTGAATATTAGGATAAACATGATTGATCATCATGGAATGAGGCAATTAAAGTAGAGCTAGACTCGTTCTATCATTGATTATGAGAAAAATAATTTTCTTATTATGGAAATGATCATGTTCTGATACTTAATTAATATGGCAGTTAATGAAAGGCTTATTGTACGCCTTATGGAAGTAATAAGAGTCCCAGAAGGACTAAGTATATTATAAATGAATACACATTAAACATATGACATATATTTCATCAAATTGCAAAAATCTATGTATGGATTAAAGCAATATGGACATGTGGTATGATTATTTTGAGTAAATTCTTATTGAAAGAAAGATATGTGAATAATACACTATGTCCATTTGTATTCATAAAATACCATAGAATGATATATGTTATTATTGCAGTATAAGTTGATTTAAATATCAATGTGACTCCTAATGAACTCAAATAAGTATGTACCTGTTTGAAAAGTGAGTTTGAGATGAAAAATTTAAAGGAAATGAAATTTTGTATCGGCCTACAGACCGATTATTAAGGAGTCCTAATACACTAGTATACTTATGTGGAAAAGATATTTAAGCAATTTTTGCATGGATAAATCTTCTCCCTCAAGCATACCAATAGGTGGTCCGCTCACTAGAAGTGAAGAGAGACCCTTTTAGACCTAAAAAAAAAAAAAGATAATAAAGAGTTGTTTAGTCTAAAGTACCATATATAAGTGCTATAGGGCACTCTTATATCTTGCAAATTGCATCAGGCCTGATATTGTATTTGCAAGAAAAATTCCTAGTTAGGTATAGCTCTGCACCTACAAAGAGATATTAGAGTGGTGTAAAAAGTTATCTTCAATATACTATTAATATTATAATTCATATTTGAAATTGGTCTATATGCAAATATTGGTTATTTGCTTAGTTTCTATGATGGTAGATTTTAGACTGGCTATGTATTCACTTATAGTGGTACTGCAATTTTATAAAGATTTTTATGGTCCTGAAGTACCTCACTAAAAGATACTCCCATTGTATTTTGAGAATAATGCAATTTGAATTGCACAAATTAAAGGTGGTTATATTAAGGGTAACGAAGTAGACATAAACTTCACCCAAATTCTTTTATATATATAAGCTCCAGAAGAGATATCCACCAAATTCGCTTGAGTGACAATTTAACAGACTTATGTATTAAGTTTTTACCTAATGTGGTATTTAAACGACATCGTTTCATCAATTAGTATACGCCGTGTTAAAATCTATCATCATCAGGGGGAGCGAATTAGTATATGATTGTACTCTTTTTCCTTAGTCAAGTTTTTATCCCACAGGATTTTCTTGGACAAAGGTTTTAATGAAGCAATCTGTGCAATGAAAAAAAATAGCGCATGAAATATACTCTTTTCTTTAGATATGTTTTTTCTCACTAGGTTTTCTAATAAGGTTTTTAACGAGTTATATTCATAGCACAAGTAATATCCTAAAGGAGTATTACAAATAAATTATTATATGTGGATATTACTTAAACATCATTAAGTATACGATTTGACAACTTGGCAGATTTGTTTACAAAGGCACTCCTTACAATCACATTTGAAAAGTTAGTCAACAAAATTAGCATTCGTCAGCTAAGAGATATTTGATAGAAATCATATTTTCATGAGGGGGAGATTTTAATGCACTGTACTCTTTTTTCCTTACCCTAGGTTTTGTCCCATTGGATTTTTCTGGCAAGATTTTTAACGAGGCAGTATTATGGTGCAAATCCCTACAAGAATAATGTACTCTTTTTTCTTTACTAAGATTTTTTTTTCCCACATAATTTTTTCTTAGTAAGGTTTTAACGAGGCATATTCTTTGTAAAAGACATCAAGGGGGAGTATTATGATATATTATAAGATTTGATTGATGTCTTTCTATATACATGAATATTCTAGTTTTCATATTAGTATTGATTGTATTTTTCTTATTGGAAAAACTTCCTATTTCTTGTATTTTCCTTATTGGAAAAGCTTCCTATTTCTTTCTCTTCTGTACTCTATATAAAGGGCCTAATACTATTGAATGGAACAACTAGAAAAACTATTCTCTTCTCTATATTTTTTGTTCATATTATTCTCCATTTTATTTATAACATAAACATGCTGCATTTTAATATTTAGGTTTCATAAACCTAACCAATAAAATTCCTAAAATGCCTCTGCCTTCTTCCTTTAGCTATTCATGATAGCCGCCACCGCCGCGCCACCATTGCTGGTCATCACTGTGAGATTTAGTCTCAATAGCCTTAATTGAAGCATATTTGTTAAAATCCATACAAAATGCAAGTCATTAGAGATAATTAATAACAATAATGCCATATATGATCCAATTAAATATAATAAGAGACTTAAAAGGGATAAACAAGAGTGACTAAAGGTCTGCAAATAATATAATAAAAACAAAATTAAGTAGATAAATATATATCATCAGTAATTGGTTAGAAAAAAGAACAAATTAAAGAACATTGTAGTGGAAATTAAAGATACACACAAAGCAAGAACATCAAAGTTTTTTGCCAGAACTTGGTTAGCAGAGCCACCCATTATTTCTTATTCTTGATTTTCTTGGAAGAAAATAAACTTTCTTGAATTTTCTTTCTCTGATATTATAAATTGTGAGAAACAGAGAATGAGAGAGACAAGAGATGCACTATACAGTAAATATGGATATGGTTAGCAGTGGCGGCGGCGGCGGCGGCGGCTATCGTGAATCTAAAGGAAAAAGGGAAGGGCATTTTAGTAATTTTATTTATTAGGTTTATGAAACCTAAACATTAAAACGCAACGTTTTTATTTTTATTTTTTATTTTTTATGTTATATGCCACGAGTCCCCACATGTCAAAAAAATAATATTTTTAAATTTTCACATCAATAATTTTTACAATGTTATATAAAATGTCAATATTGTTTAACGGCACATATCATAGGTACTAAAGTGTCATGAAAAAGAAACTACAGCTCTCATTTAAAATAAATATCAAACCACGTGATATTTTAGTATACTTTCCACTTTATTTTAAAATATAAATATTATGCGATCGTGATTTACATAAATTTTAACTATATTTGTTAAGCTTTTAATATAATTTTAGAAAAATCAATCTTAAAAGTTAACTTATTAAATTTGCAGAATCTATTTCTATATTAATTACTTAATATGTTATACTCAATCAATATGAGATATTTTCCCATATTATATTCTTCATAGCTCCCTTTAGTGGCAATTGGACAAACATAATTTTTTGTTAAATTCAGTTGACACTTATAAATTTATAATATGGACTAGTTGATAGAAATAAAAGCCCAACACGGGCGAAGAAACCAATTTAAAAGCCCATTATCAGACGAAAGTTGATTAAAAGAAATCCACCATGGAGTAAGAATTGAAATCTAACTAAACGCAAAACATACCGAAAATTGATAAAACAGGAGGTGGTGTAAGTTAACTAAACCCAAAACATACCGAAATTTGATAACATGTTAAGTTTTTAATATAAATTTGAGAGAACTAATCTTAAAAAGTAGCTTGTTAAGTGATACATGTGTATGTGAGACCTCGCCCAAATACTCCTCCCTCGCTCGGAAAAAATTTGCCTTAAAGAAAGGCGAGTGATTTCTAAAGAGGTCATGCAATAAATTTCGGTACTCATGAATGGAATTGCCATTGTTTGAAAATTGATTTATGATTTGGAAAATGATTTTAGGAGTCGCCACCCTAATTTATTTTTAAAATAGAAATATTAAGGAAAAACTCATTTGTGACTCCAACTCACTAATTTTAATTAATTAATTTACCCAAGGATAAAATCACTAGTCTCAAACCAAGTTGAGCTCAGGGACTAGATTTTTAGTTTTAAATAATATAAGTTTGGCTCTTAAGTTTAATTTAACTTAAAAATTGATTTCATGAATTGCGATTATAAGATAATAATTAAAATGCATGAGTATGATATAATTATGAAATGCATGAGGAAATTTAAGAAATAAACATCCACAAGCCAAGGAGAGTATTCTTTCTAATTCTTATGAATTCTAAGAGAACCACAGAATTTGCTCCTTGACTCCAAAATAATTAAATCAACTTAATACACTAATTATATTGGAAAATAAAAGGGAAAAGATGATTGATTGGGATTTTAATTTATAAAATTTTAAACTTGCCTACGTACCCCACTGAATGGGGATCAAAATCGACATAGTTTGTTCCACGATTAAGTGGAGGGATTTAAGGGTTGATTGGATTAATTGATTTGATTTGGGTTTGCAGGTAAGAGAAAAAAGTTGATACCTTTACTTTTAGCTAGCGAAGGATTTTATCAGACTAGAGTTTCATTTTATCGGGACTGAGTGATTAGATTGATTGAGAGATTAATTAATTAATTAATTAAAATGATTAATTAACTAATTAATATGATGAAATGAATAGATGAATTAATTAATTAAAATGATTAATTAATTAATTTGTACTAAGGGTGGATTAAAAAAATGATTAATTTGATTTTAAAAAAATGATTGATTAATTAATTAATTGAGTGATTAATTTTAATTTAAAAAAAAGAATTTTAGTTAATTGAATAGATTAATTAACTTAGTTAAGGTGAGATAATTAATTAATTAAAAAGATTAAGTAATTAATTAGAGAGTGGTTAGAGGGAGAAGAAGAGAAGAATTAGAAGATATCTATCAACTCTAACTCCATGGGTGAGTGAAATGAAGAAATGGAGGGGGTATTTATAGGAAAATGGGGTGAGGGTAACTTGGAAAGTGAAAAGACCAAAAGGATAAGACTGAAAATGCTAAAAAATCATACTAGAGGGCAAAAGGGGACCAACCACCTTGGTGGAGTCGCTGGTGTTCTTGTAGGCAGCCGTTGGACTGACAAGTGACACTGCCTAGACAACCTGCGGTGCCCTCAGTTTTTCCAGTGGTAGCTGATTTCGCAAGCTTTTATTTTTTTTTAGAGATTAATTGTTGGTTTATATTGGAAAATTAGGTATATGGGTAGTAATTACTTGAAGGTTAAAATTTTCTTTTTGGGGTTGCCTTACAGAAAAGACAATTTTGATGAGGGGGTAGCTGTGAACCCTCATCGAAATTGTCTTTTCTGTAAGGCAATTCTGATGATAGTGAACCCAAAAAAAGGGATGGTGCAAGGAACCAAAGGGATGTTTAGGTCAGTATTTGGATATTTATGGTAAGAGACATAGTTGAAAAAGGAAGATAGTAAAAAGAATCACAGGGATGTTTAAGCAATTGTTCCTAAACATTTATGGGTGAAAAATATAGCTGATAAATGGAAGTGAGAAAATGAACCAAAGGGATATCTAGGCTAACGGCTAGATATTTTTAGGTGAATTGATGGATTTGGGCAAAAGAGGTGGAATGTGGAACCACATGGATATCTAGGTGATTGTTTCTAGACGTCTATGGATGGAATTGATGGATTTGGATAAAAGAGATGGAAAAAAAATCACATGTATGTCTAAATGACAATTTTTAGACACTTATAGGTGGAAAAGAATTTTGGACAAGATAATTTAGTGAAAGAAAAGCCTCAACCTATGGTGAGTCGGCTTAAAAAATTCTAACAAGATTTAGGTAAAAGGAGAGCCTCGGCCCATGGTGAGTCGACTCAAGTGATTCTGAAAAAATTTTGATAGGAGAGCTTCAACCTATGGCGAGTCAACTCGAGAGATTCTGACAAGATTTTGGTAGGAGGAGAGCCTCAGTTTATGGCGAGTTGGCTCGAGAGATTCTGAAAAAATTTGGTACGAGTAGAGCCTCGGCTTATGGCGAGTCGGCTTAGTAGATTATGAAAAGATTTTGGTAGGAGGAGAGCCTCAGCCTATGGCGAATCAGCTTGATAGATTTTGAAAAAATTTTGGTAGGAGGAGAGTCTCAGCTTATGGCGAGTCAGCTTGTTAGATTCTGAAAAGATTTTAGTTGTATCGAGAAAACTTGGGCTTCTAAATATGAAGGGTTAGGCCTTTTAGAAGGCTTGGAGAAACTTTATTGGGATTAAAGGGGCTCTGAAAGTTACACTTTGTTAGTTAGATTTGGATAGGTATCATTTAGCTTTAAGGAGGTACCGGTAAGCTTTAGGAGACATCAGTCAGCTTCGAAGAAGTATTGGTCAGCTTTGGAGAGGCTATTAGCTTAGCTTATGCATGATTGTGTATGCTCGCGAATAGTTGCATATGCATCTATATTTGTGCATAAATAATGCATGTTCATGTATGCATGTTTCGAGATTATGGACCTTTTATTTAACTTCTTTATCATGCATAATTTGTGATGATGCTTGTAATATATGATTGTATGGATGCAAGAGGGTGGATTCACAAGTTTGCTTTATGAATGTAATTTTTCATATAACTTTTACATCCATAGAGCCATGCATTTGTGGACTAAAAAACTCGACAAGGTTGAGAAACTCAACTTTGGTTAGTATGAAATAGTTGCTATAGTTCTATTGTCAGGAGTTTGGGTGCATTGAGATTTTCCAGAGGGCTTGCTTCAGGTTTTGGGATTCACTAGCCTATGTTTTTTGTTTTGGTACTACTAAGGAGGAGTTGTGTCCCACCTTTGAGAAGTTCAGTGCTATGGCTTGGCTGCAACCCAGAGGCAACTCTGGTGGTGCTAGAGCTCAGAGTTTGGCATCTTCTAGATTTTCAAGAGTTTTTTAGACCTGCCTTAGGATGTTGTAGGCTAAATAGTGGTTGGTGATGGTCAAGTGAATTTGACAGCTATGATTGGGAAGTTCCATGATCCTAGTGACCAGGGAGATATGAGGGGGGAGATGCTTAGGATGAGAGCCTTGGTTTTTTGTTTGAGAGTTAAATACCTATTTCAAGGGTTTATTGATTGGGATGATGCAGAGTGGTAAGATTGGTGTTATAAATGAAACAGAGGCATTTTGTGGTTAAGTTATGTTGGGGAGACACTGATAAGTCTTAATTGCTTTGTTTAGGGTTTAGAGAGATGGGCTGTCTCCCTAGTTATTCTCCAGGTGAGAAAAATTTGTCTGTTCGTACCCTTTGTACCAAAGATGTTCTACGGGCTTTTGATTTTGTGTTTTAGGTTATCTTGCAAGTGTGGCTGATGGATCATTCTTAGGTAGTGGCCTCTGCTTTTCAATCTGCATATTGCAGCCTACCTAGGAGGACATATTTTGGCAGTGTCTATGGCAAGGGATTGGATCTTTCATGACCAAAGGCCATGGTTATTGAGTGGTTTGCTCGTTGGGTTTAGTTTGAATGACCTTCCACTAAAAGATGAGGGTTTTGAGGCAGATGAGGCAGATTTAGGGCATGCCCCTAGTTGTTCCCTTCTTAGAGTCTATATGGATCATAGTTTCCATTACCGGAGCTATTAAGGGGGTGGTTGAAAGAGTTATCATGTTGTTCATTCTAGGATTTCACTTGGGACCACAGAGAGTAATGGCATGTGGTTTGGCTAGTTGAAAGAGAGTACCAAGCTACCCTGTTGAGGGGAATAGAGGTTGACATAGTTAAAGAGGGAGAGACTATAGGAGGAGCCGCTGGTAGCAAGAGGACCATAGCATAAATAGAGGGGGTAACTCGATCTTTAAAGGAGACTTAGGGATCTACTAGAAGTGTGATACCATAAATTGTAGTAATGACTCAAACTACAGTGGTGGTGACAAAGGAGACTGTGACTACAGTGAGGACATGATGATAGTATATTGGAGGTTCAAAGAAGGACTACAACAGTTAAGATAGAAAGGAGGACTGCATCTTTTGGAATGCAGAGGAAAATTTTTTGGGTTACTGCAATATAGAGGAGGATTTTTGGGAGCAGTTTCACAACTACTAGTACTTAAAAGAGGATTTCTAATACTGTTATGATGAGCAATTTTGGTTCTGCTAGTACTTTTATTACTGCAACAGAGGGAGCTATAGAGACTAGAAGGATAGGTGTGGCCTTTTAAGGAGATTATGATGGACTCTGATTCTAACAAGGGCATGAGGAGTGTGCACCCTAAAAGGGTTGGCTATTATGGCTTCAGACATGACTCTTTTTCTTTATGTTTAGGAAACTATAGGTTGACAGGTGTGATACCTCGCCTGAATGCCCCTCCCTCGCTCAAGGAAATTTTTGCCTTAAGGAAAAGGCCAAGCAATTTTTAGGAGATCATGGAACAAGTTTCGATGCTCTTGATTAGAATAGTTATCATTTAGAAAATTGATTTGTAATTTGAAAAATGATTTTGGGAGTCACCACTCTAACTTATTTTTAAATGGAAAAATTAAGGAAAAACCCAATTTGTGACTCCAATTCATTTATTTTGTAATTAATTTACTCAAGGATAAAAATCACTAGTCTTTAAAGTAAGTTGAGCTTGAGGACTAGGTTTTTGATTAAATAATATAAATTTGGCTCTTAAGTTTAATTTGACTTTGAGAATTAATTTAATGAATGACAAGTATTAAATAACAAGCATAAGTATAGTATGAATGCATGGAAAAATTAAAGAGCAATTAAATTAAATATCCACAAATTAAGGAGAGTGTTCCCTCTAATTCTTATGATTTTGGAAACCATATAATCACTCCTTAATTCTAAAAAAATTAAATCAATTGAATACACTAATTACATTGGAAAATAAGAGGGGAAAGAAGATTGATTTTGGATTTGGATTTGAGGTTTGGATTTAGATTCAAAACGTGCCTACGTACCCCATTGAATGAGGATCAAAATCTATGTAGTTTATTCCATGATTAAGTGGAGGTGTTTAGGGATTGATTGAATTGCATTATTTGATTTGGGTTTGTGAGTTAGAGGAAAAAGCTGATACCTTAGCTTTTAGAGGCAGAAAGTTTTGCTGGACTGAAGTTTCATTTTATTAAGACTAGATAATTGGATTGATTGGGAGATTAATTAATTAATTAAAATGATTAATTAACTAATTAATGTGATGAAATGGATGGATGAATTAATTAATTAATTTGTATGAAGGGTGGATTAAAAAAAGAATTAATTTGATTTTGAAAAAAGTGATTAATTAATTAATTAAAAAGATTAATTAATTAAAAAATTTAATTAATTAATTAATTAAAAAGATTAATTAATTAATTAATTGAGTGATTATTTTTTATTTAAAAAATAGTTTTAGTTAATTAAAAAGATTAATTAACTTGGTTAAGGTGAGATAATTAATTAATTAAAAAGATTAATTAATTAATTAGAGAGTGGTTGGAGGGAGAAGAAGAGAAGAATTTGAAGATAATAATTTTTTCAAATTCAAGGGATGAGGAGAATGGAAGAATGGAGGGGGTATTTATTAGAAAAGTGGACGAGGGTAGTTTGAAAAGTGAAAATGTGAAAAGATGTAAAGGGTAGGACTGAAAAAATGCTAAAAAATCAAATTGGGAGCATTTTACAAACTGCAGAAAGGGTGGTGAGGACCACACCACCGAAGGGGTTGGCGGTGCCACCAGGCCTTTTTGGTGGCAATCACTGGATTAACTGGTGGCAGTTGACGTGGCTTTTATTTTTTTTAGAGATTGATGTTGGTTTAGGGTTTTAAGAAATTTGGGTGTCGAGGACTGCCGTACCAGCTCTGTATAGCGCACTAAACTTAGCAGGTGCTAGATTGTAGCTAGATAATGAGAGTGTAAAATTAAGGGTTCATAGCTGTCCCCTCATCAGAATTGTCTTTTCTATAAGGCAATTATGATGTTAGTGAACGCAAGAGTTGGGATGGTATAAGGAACCAAAGTGATGTCTAGGTCGGTGCTTGGACATGTTTGGATGAGAGATATAGTTGAAAAAAGAAGATGGTAAAAAGAACCACAGGGATATTTAAGTAATCATTCCTAAACATTTATAGGTGGGAAATGTGGCTGATAAATAGAAGTAAGAAAATGGATCAAAAGGATATCTAGGCTAGTGGCTAGATATTTTTGGGTGAATTGGTAGATTTGGGTAAAAGATGTGGAAAGTGGAATCATATAGATATCTAGGTGATCATTTCTAAATATTTATGGATGGAATTGATGGATTTAAATAAAAAAGATGGAAAAAAGAACCATGTGCATGTTTAGGTGATCGTTTTAAGACATCTATGGGTGAAAAAGAATTTTGAATAAAATAATTTAATAAAATAAGAGCCTCGACCTATGGCGAGTCGGCTCAAGAGATTCCGATAAAATTTTGGTAAAGGGAGAGCCTCAGCTTTTGGTGAGTCTGCTCGAGAGATTCTAAAAAGATTTTGGTAGGATGAGAGCCTCAGCCTATGGCGAGTTAGCTCAACAGATTCTAAAAATATTTTGGTAAAAGGAAAGCCTTAGCCTATAGCTAGTCGGCTTAAGAGATTCTAAAAAGATTTTGATAGAAGGAGAGCCTCGGCCTATGATGAGTAGGCTGGAGAGACTTTGATAGGATTTTGGTTGCGACAAAGAAACCTAGGCTTCTGAATGCGAGGGGCTAAGCCTTTTAGAAGGCTTGAAGGAACTTTGCTGGGATTAAAGGGACTCCGAAAGTCACACTTTATCAATTAGATCTGGAAAGTTATCATTTAGTTTTAAAGAGGCACTAGTAAGCTTTATGAGGTGTTGGTCAGCTTTAAGGAAGTACTAATCAGCTTTAAGAGAGGTTATTTGCTTGGCTTATGCATGATGGTGCATGATTATAGATGGTTGCATAGGTGTTGGTGCACAAATGATGTATATTTATATATGCATGTTTCAGAATTCATGGACCTTTTGTTTAATTTACATGCCATGAATGATTTGTGTTAATGCATGTAATGGATGAATGTATGGATGCAAGTGGGTGAATTCATGTTTCTTTTGTGAATGCAATATTTTCATATGACTTTTGCGTTCATGGAGCCATGTATTTGTGGACTGAAAAACTCAACAAAGTTTAGGAACTCAAGTTGAGTTGGCATGGAATAGTTGCCATAGTGGCATTGTGAGGAGTTTGGGTGGACTGAGATTTTTCTAGGGGCTTGCTTTAGGTTTTAGGATCCAGTGGCCCCATATTTTCTTTTTTGGTGCTACTAAAGAGGAGTCATACACCAGATTTGAGAAGATCGATGCTATGGCTTAGCAACAACTTAGAGGTAACTCTAGTAGTACCAGAGTTTAAAGTTTGGCATTTTCTATATTTTTTAGAAGTTTTTTGGACTTGCTTTAGGATGTTGCAAGCCAGATGGTGGTTGGTGATAGTCAGGTGAATTTGACCGATGTGATTGAGAAGTTCCATGATCCATGTGACTAAGGAGATATGAGGGGGCAGAGACTTAAGATGAGGACTTTGGTTTCTATTTGAGAGTCAGATATAGGTCTATTGATTAAGGTGATGCTAGAATGGCAGATGAAATAGAGGTATTTTATGATTAGAACTGTGCTGGCGGAGACACTAAAGAGTCTTGATTGTTTTGTTCGGGGTTTAGAGAGATGAACTGTCTTACTAATTATTACTAGGTGAGAAAAATTTAGCTGTTCTTACCCTTTCTGTTAGGGGTGCTTTGTGGGTGTCTATTTTAGGTTTTAGGTTATATTGGAAGTTTGACTGCTGTATCATTTCTAGGTGGTGGCCCCGCTTCTCAGTACCGCATGTTCCTTACTAAGGCTTAAAATAGATTGGATAGAATGGCTATTAGAGCTTACCCAAGAGGACATATTTTAGCACTAGTAATGGTAAAGGATTGGATCTCTCATAACAAGAGGACTATAGCACAAACAGAGGGAGTGACTTAATCTTTGAAGGAAACTTGAGGATCTACTGAAAGTGCAACACCACAGATTGCAGTAGTGACTCAAACTAAAGTGGTGGTCACAAATGAGACTGTAATTGCAATGAGGACAAGATGACATTACAGTGGTGGTTCAGAGAAGGACTACTATAATTAGGGAATAAAGGGGTACTGTAGTTTTTGAACTGCAGAGCAGGATTTTTGAGAGCAGTTTCAAAACTACTAGTACTCAAGAGAGGATTTTCGATACTACTATTGAGAGCAGTTTTAATTATATTGGTACTTCTACTATTAAGATAGAAGGAGCAATAGAGA
This sequence comes from Reutealis trisperma, assembly GCA_947687605.1. Taxonomy (NCBI): domain Eukaryota; kingdom Viridiplantae; phylum Streptophyta; class Magnoliopsida; order Malpighiales; family Euphorbiaceae; genus Reutealis; species Reutealis trisperma. Next base: position 59,651 of record CANTUT010000480.1, read on the forward strand.
CCTATAGGAGGGTTGTGCCTGTTTGGGGAGATTGTGGCAGACTCTGATTCTGATGAGGACATGAGAGATATACACCCCATAAGGTAGAGGAGGACTAGTTAGACCATGATTTTGGACATGACCATTTTTGCTTTTTGTTCAAAATACTTATAGGTTGACAGGACTATACGATACAAGATAAGTTATAAAGGACATTGAAAGGGCTATCCTTTTGACATAGTGATGGGTTTGTATTTTGCAAAATTTAATCATCATTAAATGAGACATCTTTTATTTTTGATCTAATTTCCACCTAAGCTGCCTTTTTGGGTTTTTTGCTTAGTAAGCATTCTTTTTCTTCTTATTCTTTTTTTTTTTTGTCTTGTTGTTTTTTTAGCAAAAAGAATTAAGTCAATGATGTATTAGGCATAGAGAAAATGAGAATGCAATGCAAATAGAATATTTTATATTATAATTTAGACCGCACTTGAGTTGGGCTACCCACATATCCCTTCACTTTTCCATCAGTCATTTCTTCTAGTGAGAATCAAGTCCACATAATTCTAATGCAGATGCATAAAAATAAAAATGAAGATGTATCACTTCAGTTGATCTAGATTGCCAGGATGGGCGAATTCGCTTTCGTCCACGTCCATGAAGATGGCGCTTCCATCGGATAAAATCTTCTTGAGCACATACTATCCAACCCAGTTCAATTTGAACTTCCTCTTGGATCATGAACAGAAGATTAGATTTCTCCTAGAGCTAGATTTTCTTCTTGCAAATCCTTGTCTCTTACCTTCTAGTTGAGGTGCCCAACAAGTCTCCATTGATAACCCTGAATTTTGTACAGAACATTAATTCTCTTGTCATCAATGGCATTCAGCTTCTGTTGGATAGGCTTCTTGTGTACATAGGTCTTGATATTGTGAACTCTAATGATTGGATCTTTCCCTGCCGAGTCTTTGGGTTTCAATGCAAAATAGCTGATCTAATGATTTTTTTTTTGTGTCATAATTAATTGTTTCTTTTGCCCTTTTCATATTTTTTATTTTTATTTTTCATTTTTTTGTTTGTTCTTTTTTATTTTTTATTTTTGTTTTTTAGATGTCCCATTTAAAAATGAATCCTAAAAATTAAAGTGAAGCAGAAAGTTCAAAATTTTATTGCTGATAAAAAAGTCCCATGATTATGGGTTGCATTAAGCAAAAATATAGATTTAGAAAGACTCAACAGACTTAAATTCAAAAAAGTTTTAATAGAAATAGAATTAAGAGACTTAGAGTTAGACTCAAACTCAGACATGGACTCAGACTCAGATGACTTAGACACTAACTCAAAGGACTCAAGCATAGCAGGCCAACATTCTTCTCAAAGTGCCAATTATTAAGTGAAGTTTAAGATGGTCAAGTGAACTTGGTGGTTCAGAAGAGGATTGGTAGCAATGTTAGGCTCTAAGCTTAGGAATAATAATGTCTCCACTGTTAATAAGGTCTTGGATTTTGTGTTTTAGAGCCTTGTAAGCATCAGTTTTGTGCCCCATCCCTTGATGATAGTTGCAGTACTCGTTAGTATTATAACCTTTGGGCAAAGGGTTAAGAGGTGCGCTTAGCTCTAGAGGCTTGACAAGGTGGGCATCTAAGGCCTTCCTATAGACAGTGCTTAATGGCATGCCTAACTCAAAGAAAGCTCTTCTTTCTAACCTCATTGGCTGGTGATAGGAAATAGCAGTTATCTCCCCTCGTCTTTGGGTGGTGGAGTTGTTGTTCTTATGATATCTCAAGCTAGAGGATTCATCCTTGATTTGTCCTGATTGGATTAAATTCTCTATCTTATTAGTAGTGGCAATAAAAGCTTTGAAGTTAGGGAGGTATTGAGTTTGCAAATGCATCTGGTATTGGGAGAGGAGATTCTTGACAATGATGTCAATTTGCTCTACTTCAGATGGACAGTTCACCACTTGGGTTGCTTTCACCCTCCACCTTGTAACAAATGCAGTGAAGGACTCTCTTGGATCTTGCTTAGTGGTCTCTAAGTCTCGATGGGTAACATCTACTTGAATGTTATAGTGATATTGCTTAATAAAAGTATTGCAGATGTCATCCCATGTTTTCTTATGGTTTTGGCTAAGATCTAAAAGCCATGAATGCAACTCCTATTAAAGATTGTTGGAATAACTGAGCAAGGAGCTTGTCATCCATACCAAATGTCTCATTGCACCCACATACATCTTGAGGTGGGTCTTTGGGTAAGTTGTGTTATTGAATTTGTCCAATAGGAGCATCTTAAACTTGGGTAGAGCTCTGGCATTAGGGAAGAGAGTAAGAGATTTGACATCTATCATGTATTCATACTTCTTAATATTTTTGATAGTCCTCTCTATGGCCTTAAATTTCTCCGTTATTTTTTTTTTGGCTTTAAGGAAGCTGGAGAAATCTCCACTTTGAAAAAGATTCGTAGTGGGAGTGGGAGTAGTAGCATTCACATTTAGTGGAGGAGAGGTAATGGTCTCTAAAGCCTTCCCTTTATTAGTTAGATGGACAATAGGAGGAGTAAAACCCAATTTGAGACTCCAATTCATTAAATTTGTAATTAATTTACCCATGGATAAAAATCACTAGTCTTCGAACCAAGTTAAGCTCGAGGACTAGGTTTTTGCTTAAATAATCTAAATTTGGCTCTTAAGTTTAATTTGACTTTAAAAATTAATTTCATAAATGACAAGTATTAAATGACAAGCATAAGTATAATATGAATGCATGAGAAAATTAAAGAGCAATTAAATAAAATATCCATAAATTAAGAAGAGTATTTCTTCTAATCCTTATGGATTCTAGGGAACCACATAATCGCTTCTTAATTTCAAAACAATTCAATAAATTGAATACACTACTTACATTGAAAAATAAGAGGGGAAAGAATATAGATTTTAGATTTGGATTTGAGGTTTGGATTTAGATTCCAAACGTGTCTATACTTCATTGAATGGGGATCAAAACCCACGTAGTTTATTCCATGATTAAGTGGAGGGGTTTAGGGATTGATTAGATTGATTTATTTGATTTAGGTTTGTAGGTGAGAGGAAAAGGCTGAAACCTAGCTTTTAGTGGGCGGAGAGTTTTACTATACTGAAATTCCATTTTATCAAGACCCGGTGATTAGATTGATTAGGGGATTAATTTATTAATTAAAATAATTAATTAACTAATTAATGTGATGAAATGAATGGATGAATTAATCAATTAAAATGATTAATTCATTAATTTGTATGAAAGGTGGATTAAAAAAAGGATTAATTTGATTTTGAAAAAAGTGATTAATTAATTAATTAAAAAGATTAATTAATTAATTAATTGAGTGATTATTTTTAATTTAAAAAAAGAGTTTTAGTTAATTAAAAAGATTAATTAACTTAGTTAGGGTGAGATAATTAATTAATTACAAAGATTAATTAATTAATTAGAAAGTGGTTGGAGGGAGAAGAAGAGAGAAATTTGAGTATAGTAATCTACTCAAATTTAAGGGGTGAGGAGAATGGAAGAATGGAGGGGCTATTTATAGGAAAAGTGGGTGAGGGTAGCTTCGAAAATAGAAATGTGAAAAGACGTAAAGGGTAGGGCTGAAAAAATGCTGAAAAATTAGATTGGGGGCATTTTGGAAACTGTAGGAAGGGTGGTGGGGACTAAGCCATCGGAGAGGCTGGCGACACCATTAGGCACTGGCTATTCCGATGATAGTTGACGTGGCTTTTTTTTTTTTAAGAGATTGATATTGGTTTGGGGTTTAGGAAATTTGGGTGTTTTGGTAGCAATGTATTTAAAGGCTAAAAAAAAAAACTTTCTTTTTAACCACCGTACTAGCTCTGCGTAGCAAGTGTTAGGCTGCGGTTGGATGATGAAAGTGCAAAATTAAGGGTTTCACAACATGACTACACGATACATGATAAGCTATAGATGACATTAAAAGGACTATCCTTTTTGTCATAATGATGGGTTTGCAAAATTTGATCACTATGAAATGAGACATCTTTTATTTTTGCTCTAATTTCTATCTAAGCAGCGCTTTTGGGTTTTTAGTATAGCGAACATTCTTTTTCTTCTTCGTTCTTCTTCTTTTTTTTTTTTTGTCTTTTTTTGGTTTAGGGAAAAGAATTAATTGAATGATATATTAGGCACAGAGAAAATGAGAATGTGATGCAAATAAAATATTTTATATTATGATTTGGACCGCACTCAAGTTAGGCTACCTACGTATCCCTTACATCACTTTTCTATTAGTTATTTCTTTTAGGGAGAATTAGGTCCATGTAGTTCTAATACAAATGTATGAAAAATAGAAATGAAATGCAGATGTCATTTCGGATGATGTATCACTTCAGCTGATCTAGATTGCAAAGATGGGGGAATTTGCTTTCATTCACGTCTATGAAGATGACGCCTCTATTAAATAGAATCTTCTTGAGCATATATGGTCTGGCCTAATTCAGAATGAACTTTCCTCTTGGACCATGAACAAAAGCTTTGATCTTTTCCTTCTTGTAAACATTTATCTTTCACCTTCTTGCTAAAGTGCTCGGCAAGTCTTTATTGATAGCCCTGAATTTCATATAGAGCATCCATTCTCTTTTTATCAATGGCCTTCAACTGGTCATGATGCCCTCTGATCTATTTTCTGTAGCTTTTACTGGATAGGCTTCTTGTATGTATAGGTCTTGATCTTATGAACTCTAATGCTTGGATCTATCCCTGCCAAGTCTTTGGGTTTCAATGCAGAACATTTGATGTGATGATTTTTTTATGCCATAATTAATTGATTCTTTTGCCCTTTTTCTTTTTTCTCTTTTTCTTTTTAATTTTTCAGTTTTTTCTTTTATTTTCCTTTTTTAGATGTCCCATTGAAAGATGAATAAAAAAAAATTAAAACAAATTAGAAAGTTTAAACTTTTTATTACTAATTAAAGTCCCATTAATAGTTACATTAAAGGATAAGCTTAGAAGGCGAAATACGAATTCAGAAAGGCAAGACTTGATAGACTCAAATTCAAAGAAAGATTTAACAGAAAAAAACTCAAAAGTCACTGACTCATACTTAGACTCAGGTGACTTAGACACATACTTAAATGACTCAGACATGGACTTGGAGGACCCAGATATAGACTTAAAAGACTTAGATATGGGCATAGCAAGGCGGCATTCTTCTTAAAATGCCAATTATTTGGTGAAGCTTGAGATGGTGAAGTGAGCTCAGTGGTTCAGAAAAGGATTAGTGGTGCTAAACTTTGGGTTAGGGAGTAATGATATCTCCATTGTCAATAAGGTCTTGAATTTTATGCTTCAAAGCCTTACACACATCAATTTTGTGCCCTAGCCCTTGATGATAGTCGTAGATCTCATTAGCATCCTTTGGGCAAGGGGTGTAGAGGAGGTTGTGGTTTTAAAGGCTTAACTAGATTAACCTCTAAGACTTTATTGTAAACGATACTGAGGGGCATGCCTAGCTTAGAGAAATTTCTCCTTGTTTTTAACATCATTAGCTAGTGACAGGAGACAATATTTACCTCCCCCTCTCTTTGAGGGGTAGAATTGGTGGTGTAGTTAGTGTTCTTGAGATACCTCAAACTAAAGGACCGATCCTTAACTTGTCTCAATTAGATCAAATCCTCGATCTTTGTGGTAGTGGCAATGAGAGCTTTAAAGCTAGAGAGGTATTGTGTTTGCAGATAAGTCTGGTATTGGGGGAGGATATTCTTAACAATGATGTCAATTTGCTCTACTTCGGATGGACAGTTCACCATTTGGGTTGCTTTTACCCTCCACCTTGTAAGGAATACAATGAAGGACTCTCTTTGGCCTTGCTTAATGATTTCTAGATCTCAAAAGGTGACATCCACCTTAAAGTTATAGTGGTATTACTTGACAAAAGCATTATAGATGTCATCCCATATTTTCTTGTGGTTTTGATTGAGATCTAAGAGCCATTTAATAGCAGCCTTAGTTAAAGATTGTTGGAATAATTGAGCAAGGAGCTCATCATCCATACCAAATGATCTCATTGCACCCATATACATTTTAAGGTGGGACTTTGGGTAAGTGATGCCATTAAATTTGTCCATTACCAGCATTTTGAACTTGGGTGGAACTCAGCCATTCGAGAAGAGAGCAAAAGAATTGATATCTATCATGTCTTTATGCCTTTTGATATTTTTGATGGATCATCCTATAGCTTTGAACTTCTCCATCAATGTCTTGGCTTTAGGGAAGCTAGAGAAATCTCCACTTTAAAAAGGATTTGCAGTGAGAGTGGGAGCAGTGGTATTCACATCTAATGGAGGAGAGGTAGGTGTCTCGGGAGCTTTCCCTTTATCGGTGAGATCAATAATGGGAGGAGTAAAAGTAAGAGCATGGCTAGTTTTGGTTTGGGCAGAAGCAAGCTGAGTAGGGGGATGAGTGATGGTGGCATTGGGAATTGAGAGCATTAGTGAATATGGCAGACTGGGCTGTTAACTGCACTGGTGAAATAATTGGCTTGGGTCTTAAGGATGGTGTAGTTTGGAAGGTTTCCTCTTGTTTATTGAGGAGGCTAGTGAAGAAAGTGCTCATGTTAGCTTTGTCAAAGTTAGAGGTATTGGCCATCTATACCTTCAAAAGAAAAGAGAAAAGGAAAGGGTAAGAACTTGCACTTTGAAAGGGAAAAGAGGTGTATGCAATAGTGTGTTGGGGAAAAGGATTCCCTTTGTAATTGGTTGATCACTAGGTTGGAAAATTTAATGAGTGTGTGGTTATACATCTAGGGTGACAAACCACCAGTTTTGGTGTTTGAGGTGTTTAGAATTATCGAGTTTTCATGTATGCATGACAATGTCATGATGTATGCTAAAAAAGGTTTCATAGGCATATGCACGAATGTTTCCATTATTATGATATATGAAACCTAGAGTCAATGCTAGGGAAACTATATGCACAAAGGTGAAGGGTGGTTTAGCAAAGCATTCCTGTCCCACTAGAGCATTGATATACCTAACCACATGTGAGGTAAGGATCCTTGCATGGGTCCAACGGTACTGATTGCTCATTACACCACCGAAATAATCAAAGATTCATTGTGGGGTGGAATGTTTTTGCTATCTCGCAACATACTCAAAGAGAGATGTCAAGCTAATGCTACTCACCATCCAAAAGTTTTTCTAAAGTTAAAGTTAGGCAAGGAGCCTTTATTATGCAGAGTGATGCATGAAAGACAAATTATACTTAATATTCCAAGTGGAGATTATTTTGGAAAATTTTCCTTAACCAAACAGTAATCCTCTTATTTGCTTTTCCTCTTATTTAAAAGGTGGAAACTAGTCCCTAGTAGAGTCACCAACTATGAGAGCTTGCCTGAATGCTCCTCCCTTACGGGGAAAAATTTACTTTAAGGAAAGGTGAGAGATTTTTAAGGAGGTCATGGAATGAGTTTCAGTGCTCATGATTGGAATGGCTATCATTTGGAAAATTAATTTGTCATTTGGAAAATGATTTTAGGAGTTGCCACTTAAATTTAATTTTTAAAATGGGAAAATTAAGGAAAGATCCATTTGTGATTCCAATTCATTAATTTTAATTAATTAATTTACCCTAGCCTCGAACCAGGTTGAGCTCAGGGACTAGGTTCTTAGTTTTAAATAATTTAAATTTGGCTTTTAAGTTTAATTTGACTTAAAATTTGATTTCATGAATTACGATTATAAGATAATAATTAAAATGCATAAGCATGGCATAGTTATGAAATGTATGAGGAAATTTAAGAAATAAACATCCACAAGCCAAGGAGTGTGTTCCCTCTAGACCTTACGGATTCTAGGGAAACCATAGAATCGCTCCTTGACTCAAAAGCAATTAAATCAACTGAATACACTAAGTACATTAGAATTGTGTTTGGATTTGAATTCCAAACTTGCCTACATAACCCACTGAATAGGAATCAAAACCCATGTTGTTCCTTCTACGATTAAGTGGAGGGGTTTAGGGATTGATTGGATTGATTGATTTGATTTGGGTTTGCAGGTGAGAGGAAAAGGCTGATACTTTGCTTTTGGTGGGCAAAGAGTTTTACCAAACTGAAGTTTTGTTTAATCGGGAATGGGTGATTGGATTGATTGGGAGATTAATTAATTAATTTGTATGAATGGTGAATTAAAAAAAGGATTAATTTGATTTTTAAAAAAGTGATTAATTAATTAATTGAGTGATTAATTTGAATTTAAAAAAGAGTTTTAGTTAATTAAAATGATTAATTAACTTGGTTAGGGTGAGATAATTAATTAATTAAAAAGATTAATTAATTAGAGAGTGGTTGGAGGGAGAAGAAGAGAGGAATTAGAATATAGCTATCAACTTTAACTCAAGGGGTGAGTGAAATGAAGAAATAGAGAGGGTATTCATAGGAAAATGGGATGGGGGTAATTTGGGTAGTGGAAAAGTGAAAAGACCAAAAGGATAAGGCTAAAAATGCTAAAAAAATCAAGGTAGAGAGCAAAAGAGGACCAGTCACTGAAGAGGCTGGCGAAGCCACCAAGCCTTTGCCATCGCGGGCTATTCTGGTGGCAGTTGATGTGGCAAACTTCTTTTTTTTTTTTTTTTTTTTTTTTTTTGAGATTGATTGTTGATTTGTATTAGAAAATTAGGTATCCGATAGCAATTACTTGAAGGTTAAAATTTTCTTTCGCCTACTATCTGGCTAGTGGGACTGCTATACTAGCTATGTGTAGCGCACTAAGCTTAGCAGGTGCTAAGCTGCAGCCAGATGATGAGGATGCAAAATTGAGGATTTATAGTGTAACTTACACAAGCCACCCCATTTGAGTTAAGAGCTTGCTCATAACTTGAGTTCTCCAAACTATGAGGCATCACCTATTCGAACTTTGTCTCCAGCAGGCTACGTTCTTGCATATTTCCATCTCCTTTAAGGCTTAGGATTCTAATCCTATCTCGATTCCACAATATAGAATCCATTAAGAATCCTTCTCATGGTACTACGATATATGATCTAATTCAGAGAAGGATTTGTACTTTGGGACTCCATTATAAATAGAGAGAACTTCTCTATAAGATGGGTAACGCATTCTAAGCACTCTAAGTTCTCTAATTTCTCTAAATCACAATTTTTTTTGACTTAAGCATCAAAGTGATCTCATAGAAACATCACTTGGGCACTTTAATCCTTCTATTTTGTAGGCTTTGAAGATTAATAGATCACTCAGCAGTATGCTTGAGGTCAGAATTCATCTTCGAGTCCATCATTTGGTACAGTGAGTAATGGAACAATATTTTGGATATTCAACATAGCTTTTCCCAATTGACCTCATGGATCCAAACATTTAGGGTAATGCCTTAGGCCTTAACTTATTCCTAGAACTTTTGGATAACAAAAACCATCAAGAAAACCTTTAGAAGAATCGCTAGAATGATCTTGTCCTGCTAAACCTTAATGCATTAATAGGGCCAAATAACCCAGAGACTGCACAAGTGACCATGCAAGATCTCTTTTTCTATCTTTATAGACTTCACCAATAAGCTTAAAGAACTAAAATAAGGTATAACCCAACAATCCCAAATAGCAGTTCCAGCAACACCCCAACCAATACCTTAAAATAGAATCACTCAAACAGGTTTTGAGGACATAGGCCACATAAAAAAAATGAACCTTGGTCTAATGAAAAATAGAGATAAATCAAAAAGGATAAAGAAGAAGGTTTGGAAAGTCATGTCCATGATCAATATAAGTGTAAAAAAGATGGATTTCACCATACAAACAAATTCGCCATTCTGTGATGACATTGTCATGGCAGTTTATCCTCTAAGTTCAAAATCCCTTCCCATATGAAGTTGTATAATGGAAAAACTTATCCTAAAAGTCATATCCATAAATTCTAACCAATAATTAATGCGTAAATCCACCAATATCATGTCCTTTGTAAGCTATCTCCCACTATACTAAAAGGTTTGGCTTAAGATTGGTGTCGGACTTTTACCCTAAATCCATCACTTCTTTTGATCAACTTTCCAACCGCTTCCAAGCTAAGTTCATTGCTTCAATTACACCTAAAAATATTTCAATTCATCTATTAACCATCGTCCAAAAGGAGGGTGAGAGTCTTAGGAAGTATATAGAGCACTTTAATAGGGAGGTGATCTAAGTTGAAGATCTAAGCAAAGACATCACCTACACGATGATGCTTCATGGAACTTCCAACCTTTAGCTGAGAAAAGAATTATTGTCTAATCCTCCACAAATAATTTTAGCCTTTAATGGCAATAGCTCAAAATCACATTTGAGTTGATGACGAGATGAGAGATTTGATTGAAAACTAAGGATAGAATTCATCAAAAGGGCAAGGAAGCCAATAAGGAAATCATTAATATAGGATTAGTAGAAATAATAAAGTTGAGAAAAGAAGAGGATATAGGCCAGATAGATTAGTGGCAATCAACAAATAGTTCACTCCTTTTATAATGGATAGGTCATGTGTATTAATATGGATCAAAGATACAGGGGAAAATGTTCAGTAGCCTAAAAAATGTGTAGTTCTTTAGTAGGCAAAAGAAATAACAACAAATATTGTGAGTTTCATAAAAATAAGGGCATAAAACTGAAGAGTGCTGGCACTTATAGGAAGAAATTGAGGCTAATTCAAAAGGGTGTGCCAAGAATTAGGTGATTCATTCGCCGTGATAAGGAAAGAGAAAGAGAGAGATCTTGGGAAAGAAGTAAACTACGAGAAACCGAATAGAAAATGAAAAAAAGAGAAACAATGAGTGAAATTAATATCACTGTTGGTGGGAGTTCAGATAGATCAGTGGCAATCAACAAACAGTTCACTCCCTTGACAGTGGATAGGTCATACGTATTAATGTGGATCAAAGATACAACAAAAATGTTTAGTGGCCTAAAATAATGAGTAGTTCTTTAGCATGTAGAAGAGATAATAATAAATATTGTGAGTTTCATAAAGACAACGGGCACAAAACTGATGAGTGCTAGCATTTAAAGGAAAAAATTGAAATGCTTTTTCAAAAGGGTGTGCTAGGAATTAGGCCATTCAATAGCTATGATAGGGAAAGAGAAAGAAGGAGATTCTGAGAAGGAAGTGAACTAAGAGAAATTGAATAGAAAAAGCAAAGAAGAGAAGTAGAGAGCAAAATTAATATCATACTTGGTGGGAGTTTAGGAGGTGATAGTTCTACTAAAAGAAAGCTAGCGGTGAGGGATGTATATTTAGTAAGCACATCAAGATCGGTGAGCAAAATGTTTAGTTCGATACCTTCTCTGATAAAGATAGAGGGGAGGTGATCCCCACAATGGCACCTTGGTAATCTTAGAGTGATTAAATTATTTTCTAGTTAGAAGAATGTTGGTTGATGATAGAAGTGTAATTAATATGATCATTTTGACTATATTTAAGACAATGAGATTAACAAATAAGAATTTGAAACATGTGGTAACCCTTTTAGTAGGCTTAGGAGGGAAAATAGTATCCGTTGAAGGATCAATAACACTAGAGGTGGAGTTAGGAGATAAGGATATTACAAAAGAAATACAAGCTAAATTCATGGTGGTGTGAACCCTTAAATTTGCACCCTTATGATCCGGTTGCAGCTTGACACCTACTAAGAATAGTGCACTGCACATACGACAGTCCCGCTAGTCGGTTAGCGGGCAGGGGTCAAGAGGGCAGCGCCCCTTGTAGGGTGCAAGGCAGTGCCCCATTGAAAAATAAATTTCCTGAATCTTGCACCTCCAGTCGACCATCTTTTAGTTACAAACCCATAGAATCAAATCGAGCTCGAATCGAAATTGAAACAAACCAGAAATGGACAAAAAAGTAAGAAACAGGTCGAACTAGCCAAATCAGCGTGCATGCGGCACGCCGTCTCTCTAGGCGGCATGCCCCTTGTACCGCCCAAACGTTTGGCAAGCCACCGGTGCCATTCATGCTACTTGTGAGCTTTCGGTGCCATCGTCCATACCGCCAGCACCTCCTTAGTAGCTCTATAAATAGAGCCACCTTCTAGCTCATTTGGGGGAATTCCAAGGTAAATCCTCCTATATTGCTCTACTTATTGTGCTTAAGTTCTGCTCGAAATTTGATACAAAAGCTATGATTTCAATTTCTTTTTAATTTACATTCATTATGCTATTTTGCTAACCTTTTGTTATTAAGGTTCAACTTCAAGGTCCTAAATCCAAAGTGGAGCTTAGATCCGGAGTTAAGCTCGCCCCGTTCATCTGAAAATCTAGGAAAGCAAAGGTATAATCTTCTTTCTATTTTCAAAATTCTAAACTCAGATCTAGAATTCTCTTTAGGTTTAAAACAGAAAAGATCTAAAATTTATTAATTTAAGAATCAGAATTAAATTAATAAACAAACCAACACTTTTCCCAGAACCCCTCATTCATAAGAAGGAAGAACTACGTGGGGTTTGATTCCTATTCAATAGGATACATAGGCTGCAATTCTGAAAAGGCATCAACTCCAAAATCATTTTCAATAACATTTTCCCTTTTATATTTGTTATTTATTTCCAAATCTATACTTTCATTTCTTTAACTTAGTTAAGGAATGTGTGCTTTCCCTAGTACCCATAAGGGCTAGAGGAAAGATCCTCTTATTTTATTTGTTTTGATCTTGTAATAATTAAGTAGGATTTATTTTGCTTATTTATCCATAATTGTCATCTCATCTTATCATATATATCTGTTTCATGCATCATTATATTCTTGTTCATGCATACACAAAAATTCCTTTTTAAGAGTTATTTTGCACTTTTTAGCCAAACTAAAGAAAATTATATTTTCTCAAATGTGTAGTTACCAAAATCTGATCCCCGAGCCCTCTTTGGTCACTTGTGGATTAGTGCATTTTCCATTGGGATAAATCAAATATTTTGTGGAGTCAATCATGTTGGGTTTTCTTTAATTTTTTCAATTAAAATAAGTAAATTAAAGTGGCGACTCACTTTCACAACTTCCAAGTGACAAAAATCAATTTTATGAACTCATAGTGGGTTCCAATCATGGAGTTTCTCCCAAAGAGCATTTCGATTCCTCGACAGATCGGACCAGTGCTCGGGCAAGGCCTCACAGGTGGTAGACATCCCTTTCACCTACAACTCAATCATTGGAAGGCCAATCCTCTTTAATACTTGTGTAGTAACATGCATTAGATATCTGATGATAAAAATCCTAACTTTTAGGGAGATAGCAGTTGTAAAAGGGTGCCAAGAAACTGTCAAAAAGACATTTTAATGCCTTGAAAGGAGTTTTTTCAGCCTTATAGGTCAAGCTTCTAGAAAGTTTGGACATGAGAGATAAGGTGGATCCTGAAGGTGAACCACAAAAAATAAAAATTAGCATAGAAAAGACCATACATATTATATTAGCACTAAAGAAAGAGATCAATTTGGAGGTAACAAAGATCTTAAGGGAGAACCTTAAAATTTTTACTTAGAATACTAAGGATATGGTAGGGGTGAGTAAAGAGGTAATTACATATATGCTTATCATAGACCCATTAGTTACAGAAAAAGAGAAAACACTCACTTGAGAAATAGTTCGTCATTGCTAAAGAAGTATATAAGCTTTTACAGACTAGTGTGATCCATGAAGTATACTATCCAAAATGGTTAGCAAACATTGTAATGGTCAAAATTTGAGTGGCTTATTCCAGATGTGTGCAGATTTTATAGATCTAAACAATGCTTGCCCTAAAGACAACTGCCCTCCGTTGAGCATTGATTAGCTAGTAGACTTTACAATATGACACAAACTTTATTCTTTTCTAGATGCAAAGGCAGGGTACCACCAAATTAAGATATGTAGTCTAGATGAAGAAAAAACATCCTTTGTCACTAACCAAGGGATGTAATGCTATAGGATGATGCCATTCAATTTAAAGAATACAAGGGCAACATACCAGAAGTTAGTTAACCACATGTTCAAAAACCATATCAGCAGAAACATAGAAGTATATTTTGATCATATGATCATCAAAAGTAAAAGGTAAAAGATCATCCTAAGGGTCTGGAGACTATTTTGAAAATTATGAAGTCTTATAACTTGAAACTAAATCCTAAAAAGTGCGTATTTGTGTAATACCCAAGGTTTCCCTAACCAACTATAAACAGTAATAATGATATTATAATGTCAATATACTGTACCATTTAAGGCCTTCCTAGTACACCAAGAACCATAAGAATATCATAAGAGGTGAATTCTAAATGAATAATGTGACAATGAGTAAAGAATGCAATTGATTTCGATAAGCACTTTTATGATAAAATGGAAGTCAAACTAAGTTTGACTTAATGGGACTGTGTTAATAATTCATTTGAAATGTGAATATAAAGTGTTGATGAAAGGGCATTGACATCTTTTAAGACATTGGGAGATGATAATAGTGACATGAGAAGTTGAATTTAATCAAAGTTGCAATGGTGCAATGGAAGTCAAACTTAGTTTGACCTAATGAGTCTATATAATGTACACACTTGAACAATGCAATTAAAAGGCCAGTAAATGTATATAAAATTTATCTAGCAATGTCTAAAGTGTGTAGTGATACTAGAAGGTAGAAATATGTATACTAAAGTGAAAGAAATGAAATGAAAATTTATTAAGTTACTGAGTTTGAATCATGCATATATAGATTTGTTAATAGGCTTTTAGACTTTAAGGCCTAAGCCCAATAGAAGGTGGCCGGTCCATTGGGCCCAAGGGTTAGTGAACATTAAAACTTGTGAGCTAAAAAATTTTGGCCCAAGACAATAAGAATATGTTGTAGAGAAAGGGTTACACAATTTGACCAACTAGCCATTAAAAATTGACCAAGTCAAAATCCTAAACCAAGTTGAATTCTCATTTTTTCTACACATGAGTCTAGGTTCATTTTGAGCATCCCAATATCATATGATGATCATCACCATTATAGAGAGAATCCTAGCCATCCAACTTGATCTAATCTCAGCCATTCATTAAGATTAAATCATAACCATTGGATTTAACTTAATTAAATCCTCACCATTCAACCCATTGTATATATAAGCAAAAATTATGTTATGAAGCCTATCTCTACACTAAAGTTTCACCCTAAGAAAGGAAATTCTCTCTACACCACTTGCAATAAGAATCTTACCAAATCAAAACTAATCAAGATGAAAAATTATGTTCATCTTATCTTTTCTATGTTCCATGGTTGATTTTAGTATTTTAGTTACATAAAATCCTTTCTACACCATAAGAAATTTCAGCCAACCAAGGGAAACCCTATATAAGATGTGGTTTTGAATGATCTTAAATGAAATATGGAGATTTGGTTAAAGAATTAAAGGGTTTATGGGAAGATAGGAAAAGAAAGCATGAAAATACTTAAGCACAACTAAAGGGTGAATTCAGCCCATGTTAGTGAGCGATCAAGGAAGTGTTCTAAATTCTAATTGAATACATATATAATCATTCTAGATGAATAATAATGATTTAGAAATGTTAGAATGAATTTTGGAAACTTAGTTTACGACTTGAACATCTTAGAGGCATAAATATAGTTTAAAAGAGGAACTTGATGTTCTAATGCTAGATATTGAGAATTGAATGATCATATAGGTTTTATGTTATGCAAATTTGATAATTCTATGATCAATTTGAAGATTTGATGAGGAATTAATAGTTTTTCCTAAATTATAGGGTTTATGAAAAAATTGAAAATTTTGAGTATTGAACTTCAATTCATGAAATTGAAGGGGAAATTAAATTTAAGAATGGTCTAAAGTAATTTGTTTAATATTAATTTTGAAATTTAATTGATAGAAATGATTTCCCCCAAATTTAATGAACCAAGTTCATTTATGGAATTTGATGGTGGAAGTAGAATTAATTCCATTGAATATTAGAAATTGTTTAAATTGATTTTACTCAAAGTTGAAATGTGAAATTGGGAGGAAAGGAATTATCTTTCCTTAAGTGAATACTTTTGGCTATTTGAAAGATAATTAAGGGAAAGTGTTAAAATTAGTAACAAGTATATGTATAGAGTGTCATGACCTTAAAAGTAACAAGTTAGTACTACAATGAACAAGTTAAGCTAAATTTACACTAATGACAAAATAAAGAAGTGATTAATGTGTAATTGAAATGCAAATGTGCAAAACCTAAAGACAAGGACAAGGATATTGTCTAAGAGTGTAAGGAGCACTACTAACATCAAAGTTAAATGTAAATAGGAGAAAAGGAGTCCAAGGTGAGTACTTAATAATATGATATGACATGTGCCATATTCTTTGAACCTTTATTGTTAAAACCGTTATCATTGAAATATTCCAATTCCATGATGAGCATGATTTGCCTATTGAATATTAAGCTATTTGATATGATACTCCTTGATGGTATTTGACTATTGTGAACCTTTCATGTTGAATTCATAATGTAATCATTGAAATCGTTATTGTGAACCTTATATAAACCTTTCTATTAATATCTATGGATAAGCAAAAATACCCTTCTGATATGGGGTAATACAATGGACCTTGTGCACTTGGTAAATGCTTATGGGTAGGGTGAGAGTACCCAACCTCTATTAGGGGGAATGCCAAACTGTAAGACCTGATCAGTATTGCATAATGTGATGCATGTGAGTGAGCAAGGCTTAGGCAGCCACTCTTTAATCTATATGTGTAGAAAGCGTACCACTTCCAAGAAATTACTATTTTTGTTAAAGATCTTACTCCTATCTTGAATGAGAAATTGATCCATAAGAACAATTTTGTTTAATGATGCTCCACTGCTATAATGAGCCATTTTAATAATGATCCTTATACTCCCAATATATTATATTATTATGTACTCACTGAGCTTCGTCTCATTCCCCAGTTATTTAAATTTTTCAGATAAGATTGATGAGTTAACAAGGTAAATTCCAAGCCCTACTCATCTGCTTGGAAGTTGTTTTGCTAATTTCAAGAGTTCTAATTCTTGACTATGAAGACCATTATTTTAGAGCTCCATGGTTATCGAAGATTTAGTGCTAGTGTGATATGGGATTGATATGTACTAAGAACCATAATGTAATTATATTTATGTTGGTGTAATTAATAAGGAACATATATAAATGAGATGAATTTCATAATGAAATAATGAACATTTGGCTATATGAAAGATGACAATATAAAAGTTGGCAATAAGGCAATTAAGTTCTAATCTTGGGACAACGTTCAATATGATGAATGGTAAAGGATTATAAGTCATATGGGGTTCTATAGGTTTAGGTGACTTTATGTCTCCCTATGCCCTAAGATCGTCATGACTTAATAAGTGGGTCGTGATAGAGGTGGTATCAGAGCAAAGGTTTAAATTTACTCTAGACTTTATAAATACTATAGGTTATAGGTTAAACCATGGAGCATAAGAATTCCTTCTTGCCATTTGAAGTCTATCGTTAAGTCTAAATCTGCACTACTCATAAAAGCTTAACTCTTTTAGTTTGATGTATAATATATGCATCATGACTGTGGAAAAAGAAATAATAATATGATATAACTGATATATGTGACTGAGCTATGTGCTATATGGAAATGGGATGATAAGGATAAAATGTATATATGAGAAAATGATAGTATATGCTCAAAAGTGTGTAAGTGAACATGTGTATGTGTCTAAATAAGAATAAATTTCCTATTATAATTAATTGTTGATTATTGACATGATTTAGTGCAATTGATGTTTTGAAAAATATGTATACAGTGTGAACAATGATAAAGGTATACTAAATCCCTTGCGCTCATGATATATGTGCACAACAACTGTTAGCTAAATGCTATTAAGTGAAAATCTAAATGTGATTTCATGAAAAGTTCATGAAATGTGAATAGTGATGTGAATATGGTTATCCTTGCATACACTAGAGTATGTGCAATTTTATGATATGAGATATTGTGAATCCTTAAATTTGCACCTGCAAACAACTAGCACTCGATTACTGTAACAATCTACACTCACCCTAGGAGTTTCATGATTTAATTTCTTAAATTTAGAACTATCATGGCTAAGTGTGTGCTTTTGTAAAAATTCATGTGTTATGTGATTGATGAGTATGTGGCATGTTAGATTAGCTCTAATATGCCTGACATAAAATTTTTTTAGTGAAGTAAGTGATTTATATGAAGTGCATAAGCAAAAAATAATTTATTACACATAAATTGAATTTTCATGCATAAAGTAATTTTTAAGCATAACATAACTTCTATGAGCATTTTTAAAATATTTTTTAATAAATATTTTGGGGAAATTTTAATGAAAATAATAAGAAAAATATTTTTTTTTAATTACTTATAATCAGCCCATAAATTAAATAAAAAGCCCAATTTCCCAAAAGCCCACCACACCAAAATACTCCTCACCTAGCTCATTAAGGGTAAACTTAGAAATTGGCCAAAACCCTAAATATTTAAACCAAAAATTTGGCCAGCCCTAGTAGTAGCAGCCACCATTATGTTTCTATCATATTTCCAGCAAAAAATTCTCTCAAAAATAACTCAACTGAAATTCACAAGATACTTTTAAACCTTGCGATTTTGCGACCGTTTTGTAAATTTTTCTCTTCTTTCAATTTACAATATGATTTTTTTTTTAAAATTAATCTTGAGAAACTTATTTTGAACTATGTATTTACTAATTTCTATTGATTAAATTTTGCCTAGATGAATTTTTGAAAGAAAAATCAATTTTTCTATAGAAGACACAAACCTCTCTACATGAATCCTCCAAAGGTGAACCCTAAAACTCAAAATTTGAAATTTCATGCATGAACATAGGGGGGCTGCCAATCCTTGCATTATTGTGTTTTAAATTGATTTTTATTGTGTTAGATGAAAAATATTGATTTAAATCATATTTCTGTATATTACTATAATGATTAGAAAATATCGAAAAGCAAGAGAACTCATGATTTTCACCCTACACACTAAAATTGGAATTTTCATGCGTATGTAGTACTAAGGGCTGCCGATTTGTATATATTTGGATTCTAAATTGATTTTTGTTATGAATGGATGAAGAATAGTGGTTTAAATAATGTGTTTACATATTACTGTAATGACCAAAAGGTATCGAAAACAAGAAAGATTCATGGATTTTATCCTAAAACCTGAAGTTGGAAAATTTTCATGCATATATATACATATGGGTGCCAAATAGTGCATTAATATGTTATAAAAATTATTTTTGTTATGTTTACAAGAAACACCTTGGTTTAAACCATGTTTTTGCATATTACTGTAATGAACGAAAAGTGCAAAAAGGAAGAAAATTAATGTTTTTACTTGATTGTATAATTTGACCTACATTGGAAATTCAATCCCAATGTCTATAATTTTTATATGATATGTTTTAATGATTATTGACATGTATACATGAATGATAAATTATGTGATTGCATGTTAATTGAAGGAATAACTCTAGACAAGTCTAGAGACAATTAGGTATACCTTTCTAAACCTACTACTATGATGTGATTAATATGTGTATATGATTAAGTGATATGGGAAATAGGTTTTATGATGAGTTAATAATGGGTTAATGATCTTAATGGATGATGAGATTGATTGCATGAATTGGTCATAAGAGATAAGCATGATGCTTGAAAGGTTACTTGTTAAGTTGGCATATATGGAAAGTGTTAAGTGTATTAAGTTGAATGTTAAATTGAATTAATATTAAGATTATGATATATTATGTTTGACTTTAGAAAGGTCATAATATGGGTTATAATATAATTTCATATGGGCCTATAAGGGCCAAGTGTGCAAGACTTTGAAAGTCAACATATTATATGCAAGTGATGATTGCACTTCTAAGTGCAACTCTATGTGTATGTGAATGTTATATGTGCATGGGGTAGTTATGGGATAGGATAGCATGACGTTAAACAAATAATAAGTATTAAATTAAATATTATGTTAGAACTTGAGGAGTATTAGAAGTTTAAGGGCTACAAGTACTATGAGCAAAGGAACCACAAGGTGAGTAAATATTATATTCATGTTACAAGTACAAGTGATTTTGTTATGGGAACCTTTGAGATTTTGAAACCCAAGTCTTTTTGTACTTTCAATTATAACTATATGATTTTTTTGTTAAGCTTAGATTACTAAAGGACAATTGGTCTAAAGCCATTATTGTTATTTAATGATATGAAAGATCCTTTGTAAATGTTGCTTTATCTTACTTTCTTTCTGGAATCACACTCTTATCTTATCTATTGTTCAATAACTTAAATTGCTATTGCTAATATGCTATATGTTATTAGTTTCTTAAGTGCTATTATTATAAGTGATTACCATTAGCTCTAGCTACGGTACCTCTAACCTTTATGCAGAAATCCTCGTACTGATGCAGGTAATCATTGGAACCTGTGCTTATGGTCTTAATCTGATGGATATGGGTAGTGTATCCACCTCAGCTAGAAGGGGTGGTTCTAGCCATGGATCATGATTAATTTCATGACTCTTTATAAGTGATGGGTTGGGAGTTAGAATTTGGTTTAATGCCACCTCTCCCTAGAGTGAATGAGCTAAAATAGCCATCAACTCTTTATAAGTGATAAGTGTTATAAGTGTGATTTCTGCGAACCTTACTAAATTGCAAACTATGAACCATGATTGATGAGTCATGAACTATGTGTTATAAGCTATAGGCCTTTTTAAGGGAAATATGCTATTGTTTAAGCTATATTGTTTACTCACTAAGATCATCTATCTCACCCATTTTTTCTTGTGTGGTTCTATGTGAGCAAATTTGAGGAGACAAGGTGTTAGCTCAAGCAATCTACTCTACTTAGGAAATTTCCTTATTCGAGTCTTTCGTTTTCATGCTTTAATGTGATGAGTCTATAGATGCCCTAGAAGTCCTTATTTTGGGAGTTTTATTTTGATATATTATTCATTTGATAAATTATTTGGAGTTACAAATGTTATTTCCTTGCGGATTATGTTTAAAGTATATTTTTAGTACTCTTCTGCAACTTAAGATTTTCTCACAAATGGTTTAATTAAGTTAATGAATGAGGTTTGGTATGATCCTAGGCAACATTTATATATATATGAGTGGGTTCTACGGGCGTGGGTGACCTTATGTCTCCATATGTTCTAGGACCATCATATCTTAGAAATTAGGATGTGACAATTATGAACTCGTAAAATCAAACCAGGCTTAAATTCAGAAATGGACCAAAACTAGCCAAAACAGTGCAAACCGGGTCAATCTGAGTGAGTCAGGGTTAGACTAGCTCCAACGGCACACCCACGCCTGGCATGCCAGTGACACCAATTAGGTGACACCCGATCGGCCGGCATGCTGCCGGTGCCACCGTCAGATTCCTTCACCTATCCTCTATAAATAAAGCTTCCATTAAGCTCTCTTGACATGGATTTTGAGATGAAAATTCACTCAGATGCTCTTCTTTCTATGCTAAAATTCTACTAAATTAAAATTTAAATTAATACTAAAATTTTTCACTCCAAATTGCAATTATTATTTTGTTTTCCTAACCTTTTCTATTTAAGGTTCAACTTCAAAGTTTCCTAATCCCAGGTGGAGGTTAGATCCAAAGTAAAGCTCACCCTATTCATCCGAAAGTTAAGAAAAATAAAGGTAAGTTCCTTTTCTTCTTTACATTCATAAAATTCTAAATTCAGGTGTAGAATTCTTCTCTCTTCTACCTTTCTTTAGGTCTAAAATAGAAAAGATCTAAAATTTATTAATTTAAAAGTTAGAATTAAATTAATAAACCAAACTAACATTTTTTCCAAAACCCCTCCTTTGCAAGAAGAAAGAACAGCGTGGGGCTTGATTCTTATTCAATAGGATATATAGGCATGCCATTCTGTAGGGCATCAACTCTAAAATCTTTTTCAATAATATTTTCCGCTTCATATTTACAGTTTAAGTTTCATTTTACTTTATTATTTATTTGTATATGCACTTTATTTTTGATTCTTTATGTTCATTTCTTTAATTTAGTTGGGGAGTGTGTGCCTTTCCTAGAATCCCATAAGGGTTAGAGAAAGGATCCCCTTTTCAAGAGAAACGTGTGCTTTTCCTAATATCCATAAGGGCTATAGGAAATATCCTCTTTATTTCATTCATTTTAGTTTTGTAATAATTAAGTAGGATTTATTTTTGCTTATTTATTTATAATTGTCATTTTTGCTTATTTATTTACAATTGTCATTTCATTTTACCATCTATAACTGTTTCATTCATCATTTTTACTCCTGTTAATGCATACACTAAAACTGCCTTTTTTTTAGAGTTATTTTGCAACTTTTAGCCAAACTGAGGAAAATTGTATTTTCTCAATTTGTTTAAATACCAAAACCTGATTCTCGAGCCCTCTTTGGTCACTCATGGATTAGTGCTTTTCCATTAGGATAAATCAAACATTTTAGAGTCAATCAATTTGGGTTTTCCTTTAATTTTTCCAATTAAAATAAGTAAATTAAAGTGGCGATTCCCTTTTACGAATAACAAATTGCAAAACCCAATTTTCTGAACTCATAGCGAGTTTCAATCGTAGAGCTTCTTTTGAAGAGCATTTCTATTTTCCTCAGCGGATCAGACTGGTGTTTGGACGAGACCTCACAGTCCGTGACTCTACTGAGGACTTCAAAATCTTTTTCAAATAAAAGATAAAGTGGATTACTTTTGGTAAAATACCAAGTTTGGCTTTAATGTGAAACAACTCTTTTCATGCATCATTACATTGGACTCCTTGTCCAAAAAACCCTAGCTTCCTATGAAAACAAAGGATAGAAAGTAACATTGAGTGGGTAACCTTCTTTAGGTCTGCTTGCCAATAGTGAAATCATCCAGCCCATGATGTATCCTCTAATCCTTTTAGAGGTATAACGCGTATGCATGTACCATTGGACCTATACGAGACTCCTTGACTCACATGTGGTTAGGTATATCATTGCTCTAGTGTGACAAGTACCCAAACAGAGCCACCCTTACCCTTTCATATAATGAACCTAGATCCTAACCTTAGGTTGTATGTACCATAATCAAAATCTTTGTATCTTTGTATTCTCATGAAATATTTTTCCATGTATATCATGCATCCATACTGCATAATAAAACATGCATTCATTTTAAATCTAGGTCATACCTTGAACCAAAGAAGGGTCACATACTCACTTTCATCCAAACATCTTCACTTTTAAACCTTAAACACTCTCACCTCTATCCCAATCACCTTTTCCCCCACAAACCTTAAGCCATCACCCTAAACCTTACCCCACAAACCTTAAGCCATCACCCTAAACCTTACGCCAATACCCGTTCCCTAAACCTAAAACTTGATTTCCCTAGCCTTTTCCTCAAACATCTCGCCTTAACTTTACCCCCTATAATCTTTAGCTAAACACTAACTTGGCTCCATCCTGAAGCCCATGAACTAGTACAATTAATCCTAATTACCTAAAGATAAAATCTAACTAGCTCCTTTATTAAATATCGACTTTGCTAACATCACATACCTCTACCCTCCTTTTTACCTATACCCTGTCAACCTAGCCATATAACACCGTCATCTATTACCCATAAGCCCAACATCTTTGGTCCATTACCTTCAAAACCAATCCATTACCCCTAGATTGATAAATGCCTATAGCCTATATCCAAATCATCAAGACACTACCCTAAGCCTAATACCTTTGGCCTAACACACTACCTTAAGCCTAATACCTTTGGCCCAACACACTACCCTAAGCCTAATACCATTGGCCCAACACACTACCTTAAGTCTAGTACCTTTGGTTCAACCCGATACCTTAAGCCTGAGACCTTGAACTATGCAACCTTAGGAAATCCTCAAAAGCCTAAATGCAGTTAACTCATAACATCAAAGGGAGTCTTTTTCCTCAAACTTTGCATACCCATATTACTACTTCTTCCCTTCTTTGGTTTGGTTCATAAGGTACTAATGTCTAACTCGCTTGACATGGACACCCTGACTAGCCTTATTAAGAAGCATGAAGAGCATTTTCAAGCTGTCCTAGCTACTCAACAGATCCAGTTTGAAGAAAACATGAAAGAACAAAGGCAAGCCATCATTAAGGAAGTATGAGCCCTGATTAGCCAAGCAAACCCGATAAAAGTAATCTCAACCACAATCTAAACTAGACCTATCTTGAGAAACCTACCAATACTCAAGACGTAAACACCATTACCCACTCTAGCTCTTCCTCTCTGCTAGATCCTTTTCAAGGTGGGGAAGTTTTCTCTCAGGATACCAAATTGCTTATGGATAAACTTAAAGCTATAGAGAAAACCATCAAATCCTTGAAGCACCACAATGACTTAATTGATATGGATAGCTTGATCTTGTTCCCTAATGCCAAGCTTCCTATTAAATTCAGAATGCCTGAGTTGGATAGATTTAATGGAACCATATGCACCAGAACTCATCTTCTTGCTCAAATGTTTTGAGAATTGCTAATCAAAGCTATTTGGAGATGGTTTCTTTCACTGGATGAGCCAAAAAAGAACATGGGATGATTTTTGTCATGTCTTTGTTAGACAATATCATTACAACACTGAAGTAGATGTCACTAAGCGTGATTTGAAACCACAAAGTAACTTCCAGATGAGTCATTCTCCATGTTCCTTACTAGGTGGAGGGCTAAAGCTGCTCAAATGGTAAATAGGCCAACTAAGCAAGAATAAGTATATATCATTGTCAAGAATCTACTCTCGACTTATCATGCCCACTTGTTAACACAATTCCTATCCACCTTCAGAGCTTTGGTTGCAAATGCATCAAAGGTTGAAGATTGCATCCAAAGTAAATCATTTGAAGCTAAATTCCCCACCACCAACCTGAACAGTGATGAGGAATCTAGATTCGACTTAACCCTACCTTAACTCAGCCCCAAAAGGCATGTCATAGAATAGTTCAAGTTTAGCTAATCTGACCTATCTAAGATTGAATTCTAAGTCTAAACTTGAGTCTAAGTCTAAATCCAAAGTTTAAGTTAGAGTTTGTCGTCTTATTTTTATGTATTCTCGTTGACCATAGTGATTCATTTTTGTTGTCTTATAATAAAGTTTCCTTTATAGTAATGCATCTATATTTTCTTTTCATTATTTATGCATTAACTTTCTTATCTTCCTTAATTTAGTCTGACATAGATGAGCTTAAAAAAAAAAGAGAGAGAAACAAAAGAAAAAAAAGAGAAAAAAAAGAAAAAGAAAATGAAGAAAAGAGGGATAAATATTAAATTGACCACAATTAGCATAAATAAGAATTTGAGGTGTCCTCATTCTCTCAAATCAACAATCGCTTCACCAACTTCTAATCAAAGAAGATTAAGATAGTTGAAGCACAAAGAGCAAGTAAATGTAATTACCTATTACACATTGGGTATTTAAATGATGAGGGCAACAAGTTTAGAGAAGACCTTTCTCAAACCCAGAATTTAAAGTTCAGAGCCTCTCAATATGAAGAAAGAATGCAAATCATGGTGGAATGTTTTCTCCTAAATTTCATTAATATAAGCTTGCTAAGCTAAAAACTCAAAAGGGTGGCTTAGGCAAAAGTTAGAGTTGAGAGAGAGAGAGAAAGCTCATCCAAGTCATCTTCCCTCATGTCCAAAGTTGTCAAATCATCTTCAATCAATCTATCTTGTCTCATGTCTCCCAAGTCATCCTTCCTCATTAGAGGCTCATTCTTTAAAGTTATGAGTTTTTTATGCCCTTATCCTAAAATAGGGGCATGTCTTCCCAGAACGTCACCATCTATTGTCAATCCATCCCGTCACTTAGTTCAAAAAGTTAATACATATCTCTAGTCTATCGCATCCTTATCTCTTATTTAGAAGCATGATTACTAATTTGTCTTCTTCCAATAACCCTTTAGTCATTCCTAAGGGCTCTTTATTTTAGCCAGTGCAGTCAATGTGTCATCAAGTCAAACCAATTAAGTGTCACTCCAAGAGTCTCTTTAATCTCAAACAATAAGAAAAGCTTGACTTGTTCTTTTCCATGATTCATGCCATAAAAAGCAAAATCATACAAACTCCCTGATTCTTTTCAAAAGTTTAAGCCTACCTTCAAATGATTCATGAACTTTTCCATCCCAAGCCTCATTGGCAAATCATACCATCTTTTCAAAGCTCAAACAATGTACCACTCTTTCCTTGGCAAAATCTCATCATAGGCAGAACCAAAAATCCTAAGTCTCTCATGATTATTATCTTTGAATATAGTTTCCTTGGAAGAATCAGAAGTCAAGGCATATCTCCCAAAACCTATCATCCTCTAGTTGATTAAAAAGTACTCAAACTAGTTAAGGCCCATTTCATGCATTTTTGGCAAACATCTCATGATCCTTGAAAGATTAAGCCTCATAGGCAAAACACATAATCCCTGAGATCCTTAAAACCTGTAAACCATTTTGATGCAACCATGTCAAAGGGCAAACCCCTATCTATAAGCCTACTGTATCCTTATGACCAAAACTTGCAGCACCATACTTGAGCCAAAGCAAACCTTCTAAAGCACCCTCGTAGAAAACTATCCTCAACATTTAGAAGACTTTACCATGAAGCCTAAATTAAGAAGCCTTCACCATAAAGCCTAAAACCCAAAAAGCGTTAGCTATGAACCCTAAATCTAGAAGCTTTCATCAAAAAGCCCAAAACCAAAAGCCTTAACCATAGAGCCCACTCCCAAAAAGCCTTCACCATGAAGCCACTCCTAAAAGACCTTAATTTATAAAGCCCATGATATCCTCTAAGGCAAAATCTGACTAGGCCTTATAAATTGATTTCCTAGCTTGACCCTTCCTCTAAGCCAAGATTAGCCTCCCAGGTCTAGCATCTTGGCCTAATCTCTTTGACACAGTCTTAAGACAAAATCTGACCAACCCATTTGAATGAACTCCCTAAATGCTATTTGACCTCTTCTAAAGCCAAATCAGATTGAGCTTCCAAAATGGATTCCCCCCAAAGGCCATAATTGAATGAGCCAATTGCCATACCTAACCAAAGGCTTCTATATGAGCTTCTTTGGAGACAAGCCTGACAAATTGACCTTCCCTAAAACTTGACCTAGCCTTTCGACCTAATCTTCTCTAAGGACTTGACTCCTCTGATTAAGCTTTCTAATTCAACCTCAAACCAAACCTTCTCCCAAGCCAAACCCACCTAAGCCCAGCCTGACCTTTTCCAGCCATACCTAGCTTAACTTCCCAAAATGATTTCTTCCTAGGTAGAACTGATAACCATTGACCAAGTAGCCTCATACCTAATATGACCCTAAGTTAGTTGTTCAATCCAATCCTAAATCAAAAAGCCATGCTTGATTAAGCCTTTCAAGCTGGCTAGCTCGATCTCTTCCTCCTTTAGGGCAGAACTAATTGCCTTTGACCAACCCTTTAACCTGCTTCATACCTGATCTAACCATCCCTAAGCTGGTCTATCTGAATAAAATAGCCAAACTACTTTATCATTTTAAAGTAAGGGCATTTCCCTCCCAAATATTCACCTTTTTGAAATGGGGGCATCTTTCTCCTAATAAAAAAAATTAGCATAACAAAGCGACCCTTCACAATTCAAAGTATCCAATCATTACATAATCATATGCATTTTGCATTAAATAGACTCTTGAATCAAGGTGGTTTATCAGGCCAAACTTCACAAAGCAAGACAGGATCACCTCTTCATCGATTCATACTAGACAAGGTCGTCATAATTCCTGCCAGATAGGATCATCTATTTACCGAATCGTACTAGACATAGTCCTCATCTTTCCTACCAGATAGGATCACTTCTTCACCGATTCCTACCAACTAGGGTCATCATCATTCCTACCAGATAGGATCACCTCCTCGCATATTCCTACCAAATAGGGTTGTCATCATTCCTACTAGATAGAAACAACATTTTTAGCCCCTACTAGAAAAGACAATGTTAGGATCCATAGCTTAAATCTGAATTAGGTATCTCTTTTGATCAGACCCATCTTAGGATAGCTTTAGGATCCATACCTTAAATTTGAATTAGGTATCTCTTTTAATCAGAGCCAATCTAGGATAGCCTTAGGATCATTTCACCCATAAATGTTTAGTAATGATCACCTAAGTATCTCTATAGTTCACTTTTTCCACCACTTTTATTCAAAATCCATAATTTTCACCCAAACATGTCTAGACTTTGACTTAGGCATCCATTTGGCTCATTCTACAATCCCATATCCTCGGGTCAATTATTATCAGAATTGCCTTTTGTTTAAAGCCAACTCTGATAAGGGGCTAACTGTGAACCCTTAATTTGCACCTTCAAATAACCAGCACTTGATTATGAACTTGCAGAATAAAATTGGTTTCAAATCGGATAAAAAATAAATAAAAATTATCTAAAATAGTGTGAAACTAGGTCAATTTGAGCGAATCAAGGTCAGACTGGCTCCAGCGGTGCACCAAGCATGCTGACGACATGAGTGACACCAATTGGGTGCTATCTGGACTGTTGGTGTGCTATCGGTGCTACTTGATCGGTCGACATGCCTCCGATGTTGTCACCGAAATCTGGTGACTCCCTTCACCTGTCCTCTATAACTAGACTTCCATTCAACTCTATTGACATAGATTTTGAGATGAACATTCACCTGAGTGCTCTTCTTTCTATGCTAAAATTAAGCTAAATTAAAATTTAAATTAATACTAAAATCTGTCACTCCAAATTCTTTTAATTTCCAATTATTATTCTGTTTTGCTAACCTTTTCTATTTAAGGTTCAAATTCAAGGTTCCCTAATCCAAGGTGGAGGTTACATCCAAAGCAAAGCTCACCCCATTCATCCGAAGGTCAAAAAAAAAAAGGTAAGTTCCTTCTCTTCTTTCCATTTCTAAAATTCTAAATTCAGATGTAGAATTCTTCTCTCTTCTACCTTTCTTTAGGTCTAAAATAGAAAAGATCTAAAATTTATTAATTTAAAAGTTAGAATTAAATTAATAAACTAAACCAATATTTTTTCCAAAACCCCTTCTTTGCAAGAAGGAAGAACTATATGGGGTATGATTCATATTCAATAGGATACGCAGGTATGCCATTTTGTAGGGCATCAACTCCAAAATCATTTTCAATAACATTTTCCCCTTCATATTTATAGCTTAAGCTTCATTTTACTTTGTTATTTATTTGTATATGCACTTTATTTTCGATTCTTTATGGTCATTTCTTTAATTTAGTTGGGGAGTGTGTGCCTTTCTTAGAATCCCATAAAGGCCAGAGAAAGGATCCCCTTTTCAAGATGAATTTGTGTTTTCCTAGTACCCATAAGGGCTAGAGGAAAGATCCTCTTTATTTAATTAATTTTGGTTTTGTAATAATTAAGTAGGATTTACTTTTTTACTAATTTATTTATAATTGTCATTTCATTTTACCATCTATAACTATTTCATTCATCATTTCTACTCTTGTTCATGCATATACTAAAACCACCCTTAGAGTTATTTTTCAACTTTTAGCCAAACTAAAGAAAATCGTATTTTCTCAATTTGTTTAAATACCAAAACCTAATCCCAAGCCCTCTTTGGTCACTCGCGGATTAGTGCTTTTCCCATTGGGATAAATCAAACATTTTGGAGTCAATCAATTTGGATTTTCCTTTAGTTTACCTAATTAAAATAACTAAATTAAATTGGTGACTCTCTTTTATGAAAAACAAATTGCAAACCTAATTTTTTGAACTCATAGCGAGTTCTAATCATGGAGTTTCTCCCGTAGAGAATTTCGATTCCCTTCAGCAGATCAGACCAATATTAGAGCGAGGCCTCATAGATATCCTAAGGTAAGTTATATAATGATAGTGAGAGAGACTCTAGGAATCTATAAGATTGGATTATGAACAGATAGATTTTAAATATAGAAAATGTTATGTGTGTACACATAGTAAAGAATTTAAATTGGGAAACAAGTGATACAATATTATAGTTCTTTTGCATCTATACAATATGTGACTATTGTACAAAAGTTGGGATGATTGATGTTTAAACTGCTCTTTAAAGTAATGCAAACATATTTATACATTAAATAATGGAATACTAATATTAGAAAGGACTAAAATAAAGCCCTATAATACAACCAAAAAGGAATAGCCTATAAAAGTACATAAAAAGTTGAATGAAAAACTTTAGAGCCTCCGAAACAGCTTTAAATGTTTGAATTTAGGCCAAAAAGTGGGCTATGTTGTCTTAACATGATTATAGATCTTTGAATGAGCTTTGATTTGATATATTTTTGGCCCTGTAACTCATCTATAACTGAAAGTTATGGCCTTTTAAAGTTGACCCGTGCAAGAAGATGATGTTCATTATCCATAGGAGCTGAGTCATGGTCGCAACTTGTTAATCACGATCGCAATTATCTGTCATGCCTTGAGTCACGATCGTGAAACTCACTGTGTCTCGAGGTCTAAATTTGATGTTTTATTCCCTCAATTAGTTATGGTTGCGAAATTTGGGTTGTGTTTGCGAAAATAGATCGTGGTCGTGAAAATTGTGTAGCGCTCATGATTATGAGGCTCATTTAATGACTTAAGGAACTTTTGAATCTTTTGGAAGTTAATATCTTTTAATGAATTATATCTATGGAATAAACACCTAGTGAACATGTTAAGTAATTCTAAATGGAATTGCTAGGATGAGAAAGAGAAGTTGATTTTGTTTTGATCCAACTAAGATTAATGATTGATATGTATAATGTTATACTATATGAAATGCTTACATGTGACAATAGTTTGATATGTGAGCTATATGGAATTATTAAATGGTGCTTGTGATTGATGTCATAAAGTGATAAATGATGTTTAGCAATGATCAATATGCGAATGAAATAAATCAGTTACATTAAATATATATATATATATATATATATATATATATATATATATATATATATATATATATATATATATATATATATATATATATATATATATATATATATATATATATATATATATATATATATATATATATATATATATATATATATATATATATATATATATATATATATATATGGTATGAATTTAGTGAATTTTATTGATAAATTTATGGCTTAAATGCTACTTTATAGACTAGAACAATAACATAGATAAGGATTTCTCTATCACATATATGAATATTAAGTATAGTAAAAGGAAGAATATTAATATAGTGTGATTTAAAAAAAGATCACTTTGTAATCAAAGAGGAAAGCGACCAATCATGTATGTGTTAATATGATCTTAGGAAGAGTAATTATATACATGTAATAGAAAAGTTATTAAAACCACTAAGGGCATGAAGTTGTGAGGTCAGTAAAGGACCAAAGTAGAATATGACTTGATGTTGGATCATTCTAAAAGAAAGCTGCATGAGATTGACAATGGCAAGTATATAAGATTAAGGAGAAGTCTCTAAAATGAAAGTAAGGAACTAAGGACGGTTTGACTTGAAAAGGATAAGTCTAAGCTAAGACAAATTGGTGTAAAAATATGGATTGATTTTGGATAAAATACCTTATATCGAGAATGAGTTCCCAATAGGAAGAATACTTGTAAAATAAGATAGGTATGAAATTGGTGGACTTATATATTGGTTAGAAAAAATAACTTAAATGTGGTTAAGCAAAATAAATGAGATGTGGAAAGGTAAAAATAGTAAATGATAAGGCAAAGAATGCATGAGGAAATATTAGATGTATGAAGAATAGAATTAACACAAACTAAAGGAAACAAAAGTTATAACATAAAAAGGAGCTTATGAAGCCAACTAATTAGACAAATTCCATATAAGAGAAGTATTTTATAATGAAATTAAATTGATAATGAGATAGAATTACATAAATTAAAATAAATACCATAAGAAATGGTAAGCTTTGAATGTAACTCAATGAAGCAAGTATGAGATCGCTTAAGTTTTAAGGTGGAAAATATAGAAAATTATGAGGCAAAGGAGATTATAAGGGTCAAAGAAAATGCAACATAAGTAATGAAATGATTCGGATAAAGGATTCTATTGATGAGGATAAGAATATAGAAAGGTAAATAGAGAAAAGTTATACAGACAAGTGAAGGATATGAAAAGTTTACCCAAAATAGGATGAATATTTTTTATATCGAAAAAAAAATAACCAATAAAGTATTGCAAATACAACTAGTCCTAATGGATTATTTATTTGATGTAATATAATCAATTAGTTATAATTATGTTTTTATTGTTAAGTAAGAAAAAGAAGTTTAAATGTTTACGAGTGATATATAATTCAAAGAGTGAGAAAGACACATGAGTAAGAGAGAATAATATTTAAGGAATTTACTCAAATTGGTGCATGCCCCAAATGAGTTAGACCTAGAGAAAAAGAGAATGTGAAATTGTTAAGAAAAGAATGAATTGATGAGAAGTGTATAAAGAGATATGTAATATGACATGCAAAATTCTGGAGAAGAATATAACTTATAGAAATATGAATGTTATATTTAAAGTTATAATTATCATCCAAGTGAGGGACACTAGGAAACGGAAAGATCTCTTTATAGTGAAAGGATGACTTGAAATGTTAATGTGAATGTTAAACTCTACAATATTCATATATACATACATACATACATACATAGATACATAGATAAATACAAACATACATACATACCTACATACATATATATATATATATATATATATATATATATATATATATATATATATATATATATATGTATATATGTATGTATGTATGTATGTATGTATTACATATGAATATACATACATACGTACATACATATATATATAAATACAAACACACACACACACACACACACACACATATATATATATACATATGTACATACATACATACATATACATACATACATACATACATACATATACATATATATATATATATGTGTGTGTGTGAGTGTGTGTGTGTGTGTTTGTGTGTATGTATGTATGTATACATACATATATATATATATATACACAAATATGTACATATATATATATGTATACTTAAAATAATATATTAAATATA